>JAPKLY010000158.1:670982-688392 GCA_026898435.1 Prunella vulgaris | reverse complement strand
TTAATCAATAATATATTAATATGAATGGTGAGTGACAGTTTTATAGTAATTGGAATTACAAAAATATAAATAATGCGTTGAATTATAGTTTTTCTGTTGAGTCGACATAAGAATTAAGTAATTATTATTAGTGGATTTAATAATAATTACAAATAATCAGATTTAAAATAAATATGAATTTTCTGCTAATTAGTCGGTGATTCTATAATGGAAATTTTAATAGTTTATATTAAGTGTAACTATAGCCATTTCTAATTGGTTCTTTTCTAGTTTATAATTTGGAATCGTAATATTTAATGTAATTTCTCCATCATTGCATATATAAATTCTCTGTGTCTAATTCATTCTTCTTCACCCACACACAACTATCTTACTCTTTGTGTTTCACTATAGCAAGAATCTTTAAAGTTATAATTAAAAAACCTCTTCCCTTTTCTCCTTCTTTTTGTTTTACATTTTTTTTAGAAAATGTTAAATTGCAAGTTATTTTTATTCATAATGTGATGAAAACGATTTTCATTACAAAAGTTTTTCCAGTGCTACTTTTCTTTCTCGTAATATATATTTATGAGTTATTTATATATTGATTCAAAAAAGTAATTGTTTATAAAAAATTTCGAGAGGGTCATATTTACGAATTGATTCAAAGTATTTTCTATCATGATTTCTTGGAAAATCCATACATAAATAAATTTTCGTTTAAATTTATGAAAATTTAACTAAACAAAATCAAACTTTATTTTGCCTCTGAAACTTTGTTGAATTAACCTTCATTAGAAAAAGGTCAATAGGGAGGCAACATGGTAAAGCTATTACACAAAATTTTGTCACATTTGGCAACAAGCATTTTCCAAGTCATCAACTGAGAAATGTGTCACATTTTTTTGTTGTTAATTTCTTTGATACCCAAGAAAATATTGTCATGCATTGAATTTAATAAAACACTCCATTTGCTTCCAAATAAATCAATATTCTCAGTATATATGTGTGCATATAATAATGTTTGCAAACAAATTTATTAAACCTAAAAATGTCAATATATTGCAGGCTATCAATATGTCAGGACGACAAGGCAATTTGGACAACTCCAACATGTCTGAAGATGATGAAGTCCAGAGGATCGAAGATGAAGAAATTGACAACAAATCGAGTGGTGACGATGGAAATGTGAATCCGGAAAATAAGATGAAGAGGCACCATCGTCACACTCAGCAACAGATCGAAACTTTGGAATCGTAATTTAATATCAATAAAACATATATTTTTTACATGAATTATTAATTAATGTTATTATATTTAATTTTTGTAGCATGTTTTTCACTTTAATTTCTTTTAAAAAAATTATATAGGTTTTTCAAGCAGTGTCCTCACCCAGACATCCAGCAAAGGAATGAACTAAGCCAAATGGTGGGCATGGAACCATTGCAGATCAAATTTTGGTTCCAAAACAAGCGCACTCAGATGAAGGTAATAAAACATCACTATACTACACATTAATTTTTGGGTCAGTTATAAAATATAATGCATTATATTTAAATAGGTACAATATGCAAAAAAAAAAAAAAACTCTACTTATTCAACTTATGTTTACACTATTATGCAAAAATTTTGTACTCATTTGAAAATCGTGTATTATTTTTGTATCAATCTTTGATTATTTTTTAAATTTTCTCAAGACAATGTTTTATATTAATTAAATATATTTCATTTTATTGTTTGTTTTAAGTTCTTGAATTTTACTTTGATAAATTATAAGTGATCCTTTTCTTGTATTTTAGCATGATCAATTAATTAGAAAAGTGTGAATTTGGTAAATTACGGGTTAATGTGATCACACAATAAATGTGAAAGGATTTAGTTAAGTATAAATAGAATATTTTAGAATCCCAAAGAAATATTTCACATTTACATTATAATATTATGGTATTTCATGAGTCGATTGAGTAAGTCTCTTCTGTAATCGACCTACAAATTAATTTTTATGTACAAAAAAAATATATATTGCACAAGTTAATTATATATATATATATATATATATATATATTGTCGTCTTATAGTTGTAGTATCTGTTAATACTTTGCATGATATATTATTTAAATTGGTATTTCATCTTGTAGTGTCTCCATTAAACATCATAAATTAATCTATATATTAGTTAAGGAATTAATATAAACAAATTAGTTTTTGGATATAAGGATGAACATTTAGACTTGATGAAATTATTTTATAGTATTTTAGAACTAATATTTAGATTAGATGAAATTATTTCATACTATCCAAGTCTTAAAGTTCACGCCCACATCCTAATTCAAATTCCTCTTAGGAATTATTAATATAAACGAAATAATTTCACGTTTCTAAAGATCAATTTTTCTGGTATTTGCAGTCCAAGCATGAACATCAGGAGAACAAACAACTTCACGACGAGAATGAAAAACTTCGCGCGGAAAATATGAGATACAAAGAGGCTCTGAACAATGTTTCTTGTCCTTCATGCGGTCGCATGCTCGCCGTTACTGATCATCACTCCATCGATGAGCGTTATCTCAGAATGGAGAATGCTCGACTTAGGGAAGAGGTGTATAATTAATTAACTTTATATCACTATCTATAAATGTCTTTTTTTATAATCAATCTTTAAATTTTTATACATGTAAAAATGAAGTTTGATCTAAAATATGTTTTTTTATTTGCAGTAATTAATTTTATTGATTTTGAATAGGTTCATTTAAAAAAGGATCAATTTCATATTACACAATTCATCAATTTTTTTTATATTAATCATGCATCATATGGGAGAAAAATTAGTTAGAAATAAAATTTGTTAATTGTTACTCAATCCATCTCATTTTATTTGTCTTTTTAAATAAGTTTTTTTTTTCAAATAATATTCATTTGAGATTTAAATATCAATCCATATTTTAGTTTTTTCCTATTTTTTTAGTGTGTATGCAATAATCAAATTTATAAGCACTAAAAATGATACATTATAATATATTTTTTGATTAATAATTTTTTTAATTCATGTAGAACATCCTTCTAACGATAGTTAAGACGAGACGGAGAGGTATAACTTTGTTACCTGAATAGATTAATTTTTTTTAACATTCCAAAATACATGATTAAAATATAATTTGAGGTTTTCCTTAGAGTAAACATTGCTTTGATCTCTTCAAATTTTGTTGTAACAATTATGTTCAATGCTTACATTAATTATTAATTTTATAATTGTAGATTGATCGCATTTCAGCAGTGGCTGCAAGTTATGTTGGAAAGCCCTTTAACAACGATGGTGCTGGATCCTCATCTTCTGGCAAGAAGCATTGATAGATCTCTTTGTTTCAGAAGATGATAAGTTATATATTTTATGTTTTTAATTTCATAATACTATAAAGAGACATAAAATTCATGTTTGAAATTTCTGTAGAGGAATTGTTAGACCTCGATGTTAAAGGGGTGTGTTATGTATTTGTTTTGAGTATCAACAATGTTATTGTGTGTTATATTCTATCCAAAGATTGATATTATTTTGATATTTGAGTTGAAATTTTAGTTGCTAATTAGCACTTAGAAATACAAAACTAGGGAACGACAAATTTCATTTTAGGTGCTTTATGAATTTTCATACCCCTTTTATTAGTCTAACTTTCCCAATTATATAAGAGCCTAGGTTATTTCACCTCAATTGTAGTAAGGACAGACACTGGATTAGTATACCCACCATTCAATTAATACACACACCATAAGTTATCCATTACCCTTTGTCCTATATATAATACTATTCAACCCTATATTTATCTGCACCCTTCTCATCTCTTAGGCTCCATTTGGATGGGTAGATTTGAAATTTGTGAATTTCACACAAAAACCCTAATTTAAACAAAAAAATTTCCTGTTGAATACTATTATATTTCTTCATCATTCCTCTAGTTTCGTGCCAAACTTAATATCGTTCTTCTCAAATTTGATTTATTCCATATATTCGGATAGAGAACAAGACAACAAGTGAGCGTTCTCTTTGCTCTGGACACGAGCGTTAGTGGACACGGTGGGTGGATTGAGATTTCTGTGAACTCAATTAGTTTAGTGAATTGAGATTTTTGCTTGCTTATCAATTTGTAAATGCATAGTAAGAATGTTCGTATTAGCCGAAGGAGTTGTGTGTAGCGAGATGTACAATTGTATCATCCTGATTTACCAAATTTTGGAAAATAGGACTACGCACAAGGTGTTCGACACAATGTCTGATAGACCGTTAAGATTACACATTACATGGATTTTGTAGGATGGCGACAAGTAAAGAACAATACTCATTTTTGGACTTTCCATTAGCATTGCAGGTATACCCTCAAATTTATACATTAATTAAATTGTTTTTAAATTTATTATAAATAATTATAATAATTTCGTTTATTTATTTTATTTGTAAGGTTTGAGCTTTTGAGTGTATTCCTTACATCATAGAACCCTTTGGTGCATAAAAGACCGTAGGTTAAATTTCAAGAATGTGCTATTGGAAATCAGTACTCACACTTAATTATATTCAAGTGAAAGATACCTTAGAAGATGCAAAGGTAAAAGACACCGCAAAAGACAACATTTTGGGTGTGATTTGCGATCCAGATGCAACCTTTTGATGAGTTGAATATATGTATAATTTGTTCTTCATAGATTACATTGTTATTGAAATACGTAAAACTATTGTTATGGTCATGTAAATTTAGTATTACATTCCAATGTTTTAAATATAGTGGAAAACTTATATTTTTAATATTGAAGTGATTTAGAATTTATGTTGTTTAAATTTAATTGCTATTTTGTTCAATCGTTAGTTTTTCATTGATATACAACTGAATTGTTTAAAAATGAATTGTTCAACAACATGGTCATTGAATAATTGAGTTAATTTTTTTTATTAAGATTGTTCGTATAAGAGTTCAATCAATATGTAATTATATTTTTTATTGATAAAATATAAATTTTGACTTTTAAAGCTAAAAAATTATGAGAAAAATTTATTTTCATTGATATACATAGAATTGTTGTTTAAAATTGAGTTGTTCAACAACAAAGTTGTTCCATAACCAAGTTAATTTTTTATTACAATTGTTCATATAAGAGTTCAATCAATAAGTAATTAATTTTTTTAGTGACAAAATATTAATTTTTACTTATAAAGCTAAAAGATCATAAGAAAAATTTATTTTCATTGATATACATATAAGTTGTTTAAAATGGAGTTGTTCAACCGAGTTAAATTTTTTTATTAATTGTTCACATAAGAGTTCAATCAATAAGTAATTAATTTTTTTTAGTGACAAAATATCAATTTTGACCTTTAAAGCTTAAAAATCATAAGAAAAATTTATTTTCATTGATATACATGAGAGTTGTTTAAAATTGAGTTGTTAAACAACAGGGTTATTCAATAACTGAATTAATTTTATTAATATAATAGTTCAATAAATAAGTAATTAATTTTTTTAGTGACAAAATATCAATTTTTACTTTTAAGGCTGAAAAATCATAAGGAAAATTTATTGTCATTGATATACATAAGAATTGTTTAAAATTGAGTTGTTCAATAACAGATTTGTTTAATAATCGAGTTAATTCTTTTATTAAAGTTGTTCATATAAAAGTTCAGTATTAATAACTTTTTTTAGTGACAAAATATTAATTTTGACTTATGAAAACTTATTTCATTGATATACAAAGGAACTCTTTAAAATCGTGACGTTCAACAAATGAGTTGTTCAAGGGTTCGATTAAGTTTGTTCACACAAATGTTCAAATCAATAAGTAATTACATATTTTTTTATGAAAATATTATTTTTGAATTTTTAGGCTTAAAAAATCAAGAAAATTTATTTTCTAACGATATACAATCGAGTTGTTCAATATTTAATTATTGAACATAAGTAGGTTGTTCAAGTGTCCGGTGTAGTAATACGATACAAATGTTCAAATCAATAAGTAATTACTTATTTTTTTATGAAAATATTAATTTTGAGTTTTTAACCTTAATTTTTTTTTAAAAAAAAACTTATTTTCTAACGATATACAATCTAGTTGTTCAATATTTGATTGTTGAATACAAATAGGTTGTTCAAGTGTCCAGTGTAATAATGTGATTAAGTTTCTTCACATAATTATTTAAACAATTGTCATAAATTAGCGATTTCAACGCAATTGTCTCATTTCATAAATTAGTGTTTCATCTTATATATTCTACTTATTAGCGCATACCAATGTCACTCCTAAATCAAGATATATTGAATTTTTCACCTCAAAGACTCATCATATTTGATCCAAAATTGAACACATAATTTGATAAAATTTAGTGATTATATTTAATACTTAAGTTGCATAAATAATTAATGATCTTGCATGATTGCAACAAACATCTACAATTTCAAAATTTTAAATTAAAGAAATTCTTTAATGGTATAAAAATAAGAATCTAATAAAAATGTGAAAAAAGACTCAAAAAATAAACGTGTTTGACCAAAACAATCACGAGGCCATCTCCTTTTCAATATGGATTTAAGAAGAAGCTATATAAATGTAAACATTAGAAAATTATCTTAAGTTGATGTTGATTATTATAATAAATCATCAGATCCGACAAATACGTTAAATGAAAATCGCACTTACGAGAGTTTCCGAGTTTAAAAATTGGTCAAAATGAGGAGGAGCGAAAGAACGAGCAGAAGGGAAGATGGCAATATTAATTTATTAAAAATTCGACGTTTATTATAATAGTAAATCGCCAAATCCATATAAATAAGCCAAATTGAAGCATATTCAATAGTGAAGTAAGTACTCTTACGTGAATAGATTTTGAAGTTCCATCTTTATTTGTCTTTTATTTGTGTGCTTAGAACTTTCTATTTTAGCTCTTATTGAGAGTGTGACCGATCTTATGTTGGGTTTAGGTTAACCATGAAATTGAATATCTTGTCCTCATTCTCTCTTTTATCACTAAATTGAACTATGTTAGCGTATATGCGAAAGAGAAGCTGAGAATATTACGAGTCCCTTCTGTTCCGGGTGAGTTCTTATAAGCATTAAGAGCCTGAGACTACCGTTCGTGCTTCACACCCGTGAATCACTTCACACTTTCTATATCTTAGGATCTATGCAATAAGACTTCACAAATGAATGTACGACAAGGGAAGTATTGAATATTAAACAGGCTGTTTTAGTGCCAATAAATGGCCTTTCTAACCGATAATGGTGTACTACAAGGGAATTCAATGTAATTGAATTTAATCAGGAAAACAACCATTGGCACGATCCTCTTTCATCACGAGTGTTAGCCCGGAAAGTAGTTCTCTGGTGAACAAATCCAGCCGGTTCAGTGGAGCTGTCGGTGAAAGTCAGCAAGCAAAGGAGAAGACAATTTAATCGTTCCTTTTATCTTGGGCATCTCATACCCACGGAGCGGTACACTTAAAACTAAGCCAATTTATATATCCTCACTCATAGCACACTTTATATATTATAATTAAAGATATGTATAGCAACAACTCTCCCCTTTCTGAAGAAGTTTTGGCGCAGGTGCCTTTGAATTAAGACTTCCCTCCGCTCATTAGATCTGAACCGCTGGTGAATTTGTCGAATAGAAAGATCTTTGTGAAATTGAATCAATTACTTGGGCGATCGCCCTTTAGCCTGTGGAAAGAAAAGTATGGTAACCTCCGATCTCCATATATTTTAGGCTGCGCTAAACCAGTTACCACTTTAGGTCTTTTGCTTTCAGACTATTCTATCTTAAAAGAATCAAATCCAATGATAAATAACATCGGTAGGGATACAGCACCTAGGGGAGCGTTCAACATCTCATTTTGTGGAATAACCACCTAAAGCTTTCAAATATCTCGTTTAGGCGAAAGTGGTGTAAAGACAAGAATCTTGAATCTGTCCAACCTCTATCGGTCATCTGGAAAGGGTCCTCTTTTGCTTCTTCGATTCTCGGCCATATGTCCTCTTCTCCTTCGGACCCTTGTTTGATTGGGAAAGGCCGGGCGGAGCTGTGGATGCTGAGTCCTTTCCGAAGAGAAAGGATTCACTATCTCTGTCTCGAAGTCACTATTTTCTCCAGTGAGTACTGAAACTATTTATTACTCAAAACTGCCCCCAACCGGCTTAAACTATTAGGTAGGCTTTCAATTCAAGATATTCAATCCAGGCCTGGATTTAGTGCCTAAGGACTAACCTATGTTGCTTATGTTGACCTATTATGTTTATGTCGAACCAGTTATTTCTTAGAATTAGACCAATCGACATTCGTTTATATGCCTCCTATAAAGAAAGATAAGAGCCCTCTACAAACAAAGCTTTCCGACTCGGCTGTATCGGTCGAGCCAGCTTTCCGAGAATAACTAGTATTTCTTTCATTGACAAATCCATGTTTTGGATTTAAGCTGCGTTTACTACAAATGGGCTGAGCCCGGATGAAAGGAAACTTTCACGTCTGATAGAGAAGTGGGAGATTGATTCGGTTAAGTAGTTAAGGCCATTAACCTTTAAATTCGTTGGAATCGCTAGTAATCGCGGATCAGCATGCCAGCATTGCAGCTATTTCGGAGTGGGGGTCATTCTCCTAAGAATAATAAAGAGCAAAGAAGTACTTTGTTCGAATCAACGTGTGTCACGAATGAGATTGGTTCTCTTTTTCTCTTCCTATTGGGGATCTGACTCCCCATTTCATAAAGAGAAAATGGCCCTATTACACTCAACACCCATGGTCAGGTAAGCGCTTATGCTGCTTGACGCAACTACCACTGGAAAACATCAAACAAGCAAGAGTTCCACGCGCTTATTCACTGACTAAGCCAACTACTTACTAAAGTCTGTTGGTAGGTCGGGTTCCCTTCAAAAGGGGCTTCGTAGCTGACACCAAGCACATAGCTAAGCTGGCGGGAAAAGGCGAACAGAGACCTAAAATATAGACAGAGGCTAGGAGGATCTCGTATCAAGGCTGTCTGTATGGAAAAACTAAGGCAAGTTGGAAACAGCCATCCTTCCCGCAGGGGATAAACAATCAACATAAACTATATGAGAGGCTAATCAATTACGAGTGGAATCTGCGGGAAGAAGCGTAAGAAAAGGTATCAAATAACGAGCCGGAGAGAAGACCTGAAGAATGCTCCCTCTCAGGCGAATAAAGTATACAGACCTGATAGGGTAAACAAAGAAAGGAGAAGTAAAAAATAAGATCTCACTCAAGGGAGGATAGGAGTAAAGCATCCCGAGGTTGGAAGAGGCGATAGCAAACTCTCCCCCAGGTACGAATCCAGATCTACTAGTCATCTCCAAAAAGAAAATATCTTAAAGTCGGGGCAGTAGGCCCGATAGCGAACAATGGGCGAAAGCCCGATCCAGTAATAAAGCGTATAGAAGAAGACTGGATGTCCATCAGGCTCTATGTTTACAGGCAAACCACGTAGAATAGTCGGTCTCGTACCCAACCCAAGTGTATATCCCTATAAGAGACTAAGTGTGCAAAAAATGGGCTTCCAGAGTCAATCCTAGTCCGTATAGCCAATAGTGGATCACGAGGCATAGTCAAGCCAGAAAGGTAGTTATGTAAAGGATCTAGTTGGAAGCAAAGAATGGTGAAAGCGTCGATCCTAATCGGTACAACGAGAAGGAGTATGTCTGACAGACATCTAATGCTAATGGTGATTCCCCAGGCCCCAAAATCCAGAGGTATGCTCCCGGCAATGGAAGTAAAGATGCAACTGGAGAATCTTTTTATGGATCAGGAAAAGGATATAGAGAGTCCCTCCTCGTATTCGTTCGTTCAAGCTAGTCTTCTGCTTTTCTCTCTTCTCGTATGATATGCCTTCGGAAGAGAGCTAGAAATCGTCCGCTCTGGAATGATCTCGAGTGATCGAATCGGACACTGTACCATTGAGAATTCTCTATAGTTGGAAAAGAGTTCTGTAAGAGATTCCTTTAGGTGTCCTGAAGGAAATCCACATCTTCTGGTGCCATGCGGATTTTCTTGTAGCCCATGTATCCGTCCATGAAGGACGGGACTGAATACCCCGTAGTGGCGTCCATCAGTCACTCCGTAATCGGAAGAAATGATCGAAGATATTCGGGAAGAGTAGGACAAGATGCTCAGATGCGCTTTATCCGCCTCTTTGAGGTAATCCCTAGTCTTAGTTATAGCAGTAGGAATGTGCTCTTTTGTTCGCACTTTAGTAGGATTTCACGTTAATCAGAAAATGGCTTATAATAATATAGATTATAGAAGAAGGTAGAAATGAACGTATAACAACCTTAACCGCAATTTCTTTGATAAAGGCCAACGAAGCCTCTTTATTGAAGCCTTTATTCAAATTGTTTAAATAATTGTCTTTGTCTTGAGTATGAGTTTCCCTACTTTTATTATTACAGCAGTTTCTTGTGTCAAACATTCTTGTTGCTGTTGTTTCGGCCAATCCTCGGAATCTAGATCCGAATCAGAGATTTTCTTCATTCCTCACCTCCTAACCAGCAAGAAGACATTGAAAAGAGAAGTACAGAAGCCACTGGTTTTAAAGCGAAAGGCGACACGGAAGGCGATGCGGAGGCAAGGCACCTACTGCTACGGGATTTATCAAGGCA
Organism: Prunella vulgaris; assembly: GCA_026898435.1. Classification (NCBI taxonomy): domain Eukaryota; kingdom Viridiplantae; phylum Streptophyta; class Magnoliopsida; order Lamiales; family Lamiaceae; genus Prunella; species Prunella vulgaris. Next base: position 677,769 of record JAPKLY010000158.1, on the reverse strand, counting down.
CACGAAAGGTCTGGATTGTGATGAGGAGATGGAGTGATGTGCAGGGATGAGGCACAGGAAGCGGCGCCCTAGTTTGATTCTATTGATGAATAGGAGAAATCTCATTAGAACTACTGACAAAGATCGGGACCATACCTTTCACCGCTTTCAGGATCGCGTACTAGAGGTATTCTTCCATGAAAGGAGAGGAGACGTTTCGTTACATATTTATGGATTTTCCATCTTTCCTGTCCGGTCTTCGATATCAAGTAACTAGACTCCGTGGAAGTAGCAATGCTCGATTTAAGGCCTCTTTACGAGTATCAATAGGTCGGTCCTTTAAGCAGATTATTCGTCAATTCCCTTTCGTATCGAAGAATAGAAATCGAAAAAAGAGAGACTTTTAGCGCCTCTTTCGGGTTCCCCTTTACCGCTATCCCTCGGGTGACATGAAGCACTAAGATAAGAAGAGGGTGCCTCGAAGACCTCCTCCTTAATTACGACTTGACTGTCTACCTGGCTAGGACGATGATGCCAGTGGGCTTACTGATATGCGGTTATCCATATAGCAGCCCTTTATGCACTCGTTTTACCGTATACTGGCACCTTTTAGCAAGGCCCTTTTACCTTAATAGCTGGTTTGCGGGGGCAGGGTAATCCAAGGCTATGTCACTGCCCTTGGTTGAACAAGTAGGAACCGTTTATTCCCCTATTGACTCAAGTGCCGAACGGCGATCTCGTCCTCGATCAGTCTATCTGGCTTTCGAATTAGCCTTATGATGATCAATTACAGGTTCAATAAATTGATCCAACCCCCATAAAAAGAGTACTATAAAAATCTTCTTTTAAACGGACGCACATGTTTGCCGTAAAGCCCTGTACTTATGGTTGTGAGGACTGACTATGGCACTTTTTCCGCACGCAAGCTTAAAAGAAAAGCTGTAGTTGTGGTTGGCTTTGTTTGAGCCACCCGGGGTTGAATCTCTTTCTGATTATGGCATTTGTCTTCCTATCTTGTCGCGAGACTGGTGGTCATGTTGATGGAGGTCCCACTAAGGCATCTCGTGCTCTTTATCTATATTGACTCAATCCTGGCTGGGAAGTTAGCCGTCGGCTGGGTAGTAAGATGGATTTTTTAATTCAAAGCCAACCTCTCTGGAACCTCTAGGAGATCGATCTCCATAAGCAAAAACATCTGTTTAGGCCGCCGCATAGGCAAGAACACATGAAGATCTTTTATCGCACGATATAGAAAAGAGTCTCTTGGAAGCAGGGTCTCTTCTTTCTGTCGACCAGGAAGTCCTTACTTCAACTTACTAAAAAGGTAGAGCCACTAAGCTCAGTCAAATTCCAAAGGTTGACGCCAAATGGAAGATCTACAAGGCAATAAAATGCTTCATTTCACTACTTTACAGACCCCCTAAGGAGGATCCTGGGGACAAGATTACTCCTGCTCCAACATACCGAATCGCTGATCTATCACACTGGTGGTACTTCTTGTTGAATTAAAAGATTGGATTTGTCTTTTTTTGTATCTATCTGCCACCCTGTGTGACAGTGATTAAATATCCATAGGGGAGCCCCCCTAATCTAATAAGGAAGTTGCTTCTTGGAAAAGCCTTTTCGCTGCCAAGCTTTTATCTTATTTGGTTGGGCAAGAACGCTAATTGGGGTTATACCAATTGGAAGCCGGTACTCACTCTTGAAATAGCTCTTTCAAAAGAAGGAAGCCAGACTTGCCACGGAATCATCAATTTAGAATTTCATGTCTTCAGCAAATGCACAAAGAGAATGGTTGAGGTAGAATTTCATAATGGTGAATCAGAAGCTTTTACTTAGCGCGATCTATATTTAACGAAGTCAGAGTATCGTAGGTATAGAGGTAGAGCTACTCTTGTGGAAGCAGCTCATGGAGTAGCGGCATGGTTGCAAGCCCGGTAAACCAATATGTCCTCTAGCAGCCCATTCCTCCGCACTATGATTAGTTATGAAGTCTTATAAGTGAGTGATTGGGTCTCGAAACGTAGCTTTGTTGATTTTACTTGATGATCGTGTCTTTCCGTAAACACAAATTGTAAGACGTCAGTATTCCAACAACGTACTCCATTCAATTCCATCTTCTGAACAACTTTCGTACTTGAAAAATGACACCTGAATCAAGAAAAATGAGGTATGTGATTATAAAGTTAGATAATAAAATAAAAGAAATATATTTTATTAACTTTTGTGAATGTATAATATTTTCTTTTTAGGTGTGCGAAAATAGAGTTTGGACATCCAGATAATATAAGTGTGAATGTAGAGTTGAGACAGAGGAAACATATATTTTCTAGTATTTGTTATAAGAACAGGTCTCCCATGAAATGAGATTCATATAACCTTTTATTTTTAAATATCATTATTTAGTATATGAAGCATCATTGTTTAAAAAAGTGCTCGATTTAGTGTTGTGCTTCTCCAAAAGTGTTTGATTTTGTTTTGTTCTTCTCCGAATCACTAAACATGTACTAAACACTGACATGTCGCATGTTAAACAACTCAATAATGACACTTTGAAAAAGAAAATTCATGTAAATTTGAACTCAAATAAATTTTTATGTTAATATAAGTGAACTTTGACATTGAATAGTTTCATTTCATCAAAAGCACACACTTAAAAAAATATTTGCAACCTCAAAGCTAAATTGAGCATGATGAAAAGCAATTGGTGTTTGGAGAACAATCCTATATTAAGAGGTCAGTTTTGTACTTTGGCGTTTCACCGATTTAGTGCCCATCAAAATAGATAACCTAAACACACCTGTCTTTTAATCGAATGAGTGAATAATGTGAAAAAGCGGATAACCAAACATATACAAAGAATGAGATATTTATGAAGAGCTAGAGAAAAGAAAAAAATAAGATAGTCATATGTAAATATAATAAGAAAAAACATCAAACACAAAAGATTAAATTGCATCTCTTACGCTCTCATAATATATTCTTAAAATATTAATAAAAATATCATACACGTTGAGAAGAAAAATATGTGTCCTGCATTACGAGTAAACCACGTCATCTCCAAAATATTATACACTCATTACAATCATGCCATATAAAATTAAAGGGCTTCATGTTCAAATTAATCTCTACAATAGAAAAGATTTCGAAAATAATTGGATAGTAAATTATAATGATGATTATATTGATAATGTTTTATTAATTCAAATCATTAGGAACAACAAACAAATAATTCATATTATTGCATTTCTTTTTGTTTGTACATAAATGTAATGTGTTACTTTTAAGTATCATGTGAATGTTAAATAAAATTATAGACGATTTTATGTTTAAATTTTAATAATTATATCAAAAAAAAATTTGTTGTTTTTATGAATTGAGCGGATTCGAGAAGGTGTATGGTCAACATATTTCTAACGAAATAGACCTTCCAGTCAAATGATATTGATTCTCTGTTTTGAAATACTGTAAAATAGTTTTTTCTCAAAAGTTGTGAGAAAACTTATACCACTAAATGACATATATGATTTGTTACCAAATAATATACTATGGGAAACATAATGCTAGGTGAAACATTGGAATTGAGAAATCTTAACCAGAGATTTTGAGACCTATAACATTACAAAGCTATTTATTAATGTAACTAATGTAAATTAATTATGTTTTTCATTGTGCATTATACTCAGTCCCATTTCCACGGTTTGAGATCTTCTATATATTCTGATTTTATTGCCATTTTTTTTTTCTGATAAATGAATTATTTACAAAAACCAAAGTAATTTCGACGTTTTAATCCACATAAATTAATGATTTATTGTCTATTCACAGCCTAAATTTTGGTGTATGCAACAGAAATATTAATCAATAATATATTAATATGAATGGTTGAGTGACAGTGTTATTGTAATTGGAATTACAAAAATATAAATAATGTGTTGAATTATAAATTTTCTGTTGAGTCGACATAATGCTTCATTTTTTACATATATAAGTAATTATTACTAGTGGATTTAATAATAATTACAAATAATTAATTAGATTTAAATTAATATGAATTTAGTGCTAATAGGTGATTTTATAATGGATTTTTAAATAGTTATATTAAGTGTAACTTTTGCCAATTCTAATTGGTTCTTTTCTAGTTAATAATTTCGAATCGTACTATTGAATGTAATTTCTCCATCATTGCATATATAAATTCTCTGGGTCTCATTCATTCTTTTTCTAGTTATATTACTCTTTGTGTTTCACTATAGCAAGAATCTTTCAAGTTATAATTAAAAAGCATCTTCCCTTTTCTCTCTCTTTTCTTTCTTTTTTTTTTTTTTACTTTATGTCTTTTTTTTTTAGAAAATATTAAAATGCAATTTATTTTTATTAATACTGTGATGAAAACAATTTTCATTACAAAAGTCTTTCAGTGCTGCTTTTATATTTATTGGGCATTTACAAAAATAAAATATATTTTTTTACACAGAACCAATTAATAATTAATTACATTGCTTTGAACTGTTTAATAATTTTTTCTATATTATATTTTCAACAGTAATTTCTAGGGTTTATGTCATGATTTCTTGGAAAACCCCATATGCAGAATTAAATTTTCGTTTCAATTCATGAAAATTTAACAAAACAAAATCAAACTTTATTTTGCCTTTGAAACTTTCTTGAATTAACTTCATTAGAAAAAGGTCAATAGGGAGGCAACATGGTTAAGCTATTACACAAAATTTTGTCACATTGGCAACATGAATTTTCCAATCATCTACTGAGAAATGTGTCACATTTTTTTTTTGTTAATTTCTTTGATACCCAAGAAAATATTGTAATCCATTGAATTTATTAAAACACTCCATTTGCCACCAAATAAATCAATATTTCAGTATATATGTGTGCATATAATAATGTTTGCAAACAAACTTATTAAATCCAAAAATGACAATATGTTGCAGGCTATCAGTATGTCAGGAAGCCAAGGCAATTTGGACAACTCCAACACGTCTGAAGATGATGAAGTCCAGAGAATCGAAGATGAAGAAATTGCCAACAAATCGAGTGGTGACGATGGAAATGTGAATCCGGATAATAAGAGGAAGAGAAACTATCGTCACATGACCCAACAACAGATCGAAACTTTGGAATCGTAATTTAATATCAATAAAACATTTTTTTTACATGAATTATTAATTAATGCTGTTATATTTAATTTTTGTAGCAATTTTTTCACTTTAATTTCATTAAAAAAAATGATATAGGTTTTTCAAGCAGTGTCCTCACCCAAACACCCAACAAAGGAATGAACTGAGCCAGATTGTGGGTATGGAACCATTGCAGATCAAATTTTGGTTCCAAAACAAGCGCACTCACATGAAGGTAATAAAACATCACTATACTTCACGTTAATTTTTCTCAAGTCAATGTTTTATAATAATTATATATATTTCATTTTATGAATTGTTTGTTTTAAGTTTACGAATTTTACTTTGATAAATTTTAAGTGATCGTTTTCTTGTATTTTAGCATGAATAATTAATTAGAAAAGTGTGAATTTAGTAAACTACAGTTAATGGGTTAACGTGACACAATAAGGGTCTGTTTTCAATCACCACTAAATAGTGATAAACATTTTAAAAAAAAAAAAATTGGGTCTTACCAATTTTTTTTAAAAAAGTGCGTACACATTGTTAGTAGAAAATAAGCAGATACTAAATGTATAAGGATTTAGTTAAATATAAATAGAAAATGTTAGAATCCCAGAGAAATAATTCGTATTTACATTAATATATGGTATTTCATAAGTCGAGTAAATGTCATCTGCATCTGACCTACGAATTAATTTTTATGTACAGAAAATATATATATTACACAAGAGGCTTGTGATATTTATATGTTACAACATGTCACGTTAATTATATACATATATATATATATATATGTTAATACTTGCATGCTATATTATTTAAATTGGTATTTCATCTTGTACTGTCTCCATTAAACATCTTAAATTAATCTATATATATAGTTAAGGAATTAATATAAAAAAATTAGTTTCTTAATATAAGTGACATGTAGATTAGATGAAATTATTTTATAATATCTAAGTCTTAAAGTTCACGCCTACATCCTAATTCAAATCCGGCTAGGAATTAATATAAACGAAATAATTTCACATTTCTCAAGATCAATTTTTCTCGTATTTGCAGTCCAAGCATGAGCGTCAGGAGAACAAACAACTTCGCGATGAAAATGAAAAACTTCGCGCGGAAAATGTGAGATACAGAGAGGCTCTGGACAATGCTTGCTGCCCTTCGTGTGGTCGCATGGCTGCCACTACTGATCATCCCTCCATTGATGAGCGTCATCTAAGAATGGAGAATGCTCGACTTAGGGATGAGGTATTAATTAATTAACTTTATATAACAATAAATGCCTTTTTAAATAATTAATCTTTGACTTTTTATATTTGTAAATATGAAGTTTCATTTAAAAATATGTTTTGTTATTTGCAGTATTTGATTTTATTAATTTTGAATAGGTTCATTTAGAAAAGGATCTATTTCATCACGCAATCCATAAAAAGAATTTTTTTTATATTAATCATGCGTCGTATGGGAGAAAAATTAGTTAGAAATACAATTTGTTAATTATTACTCAATTCATCTCATTTTATTTGTCTTTTTTAAGTTTTTTTTTTCAAAATAATATTCATTTGACAGTTAAATATTCATATTTTAGTTTTTTCCAAATTTTTTTAGTGTGTATGCAATAATCAAATTTATTATATATATAAGCACTAAAAATGATACAC
>JAPKLY010000158.1:634820-659780 GCA_026898435.1 Prunella vulgaris | reverse complement strand
TTTTATGTACATAATATATATATATATATATATATATATATATATATATTACACAAGAGGCTTTACATGATATTTATATGTTACAACATATCAAGTAGTGTCGTCTTAGTTGTAGTTGTAGTTGTATCTGTGAATACTCTTGCATGATATATTATTTAAATTGGTATTTCATCTTGTACTCATGTCTCCATTAAACATCACAAATTAATCTAATTAGTCAAAAGAATTTATATAAATAAATTAATTTCTCAATATAAGTATGAACATTCAGATTAAACGAAATTATTTCATAGTATTCGAATTTTAAAGTTCAAAGTTCACATCCTAATTCAAATCCCACTAGGAATTTCTAATATAAACGAAATAATTTTGGTAAAGTATTATATAAATTATTTTCATGATATAAACCACTTTTTGATATAAGGTTTATATTTATAAATTTATTTCTTTTGTCTTGTTAAAAAGTTATTCATGATATGAATCACTTTCGTACAATACATACTCAATAATTTTACGTCTTTCAACATCAATTTTTCTCGTATTTGCAGTCCATTCATGAACGTCGGGAGAACAAACAACTTCGCGACGAAAATGAAAAACTTCGCGCGGAAAATATGAGGTACAGAGAGGCTCTGGACAATGTTTGCTGCCCTTCATGCGGTCGCATGGCCGCCATTACTGATCATCTCTCCGTCGATGAGCGTAATGTCAGAATGGAGAATGCTCGACTTAGGGAAGAGGTAATTAACTTTATATCACAATATATAAATGCCTTTTTTTTATATTCAATCTTTGTATTTTTATATATGTAAAAATTAAGTTTCATCTCAAATATATTTTGTTGTTTGCAGTATTTTTTATTAATTTTGAATAGGTGATTTTTTTTTAAAAAAAAGGATCTATTTCACATTATACAATTCATTAAAAAAAAAAAAACTTTATATTAATCATGCATGGGAGAAAATTAGTTAGAAATAAAATGGTTAATTATTACTCAATCCATCTTATTTTATTTGCTTTTTTAAATAAGTTTTTTTTTTCTCAAAATAATATCCATTTGACACTATATATCTATGAGAGTTAAAAATTAATCCATATTTTTTAGTGTGTATGCAATTAGCAAATTTATTATATATAAGCACTAAAAATGTGACATTATAAATATATTTTTTCATTAATAATTTTCTTAATTTGTGTAGAACATCCTTCTAACAATAATTAAGACGAGATGGAGAGAGTACAACTTAATTTGTAACCCGAATAGATTAATTTAATTAATTTGTTTTCGAACATTCCAAAATATATGATTAAAATATAATTTGGGGTTTTCCCTAAAGTAAACATTGCATGGATCTCTTCAAATTTTGTTGTAACAATTATGTTTCGATCCTAATATTAATTATTAATTTTATAATTGTAGATTGATCACATCTCAGCAGTGGCTGCAAGCTATGTTGGAAAGCCCTTTAACAATAATGGTGCTGGATCCTCATCTTCTGGCAAGAAGCGTTGATTGATTTGTTTGTTTTAGAAGATGATAAGTTATATGTTTTTATGTTTTTAATTTCATAATATTAATTATATAAAGAGATAAAATATTTTCAATTTCTACGAAAATTCATATTTGAAATTTTCGTAGATGGTTTGTTAGACCTCGATGTTAAAGGGGTGTATTATGTATTTGGTTTGACTATCAACAATGTTATTGTGTGTTATATTCTATCCAAAGTTTGATATTATTTTGATATTTGAGTTGTAATATTTTATTTGCTAATTAGCACTTAGAAATATAAAAATAGGGCGTGACAAGTTTCATTTTAGGTGCTTTATGAATTTTCATACCCCTTTTATAAGTCTAAATTCCTCAATTATATAAAAGCCTAGGTTATTTCACCCCCATTTCGGATTAGTATACCCACCATTCAATTGCTACACACACCATAAGTTATCCATTACCCTTTGTCCTATAATTCTATTCAACCCTATATTTCTCTGCATTGATCCTTCTCATCTCTTAAGATCCATTTTGATGGGTGGATTTCACACACAAATAATCACTCTCGTCATGAATTTACAAATGTTTAATTTAAGTTATATTTAAAATGCAGGGATTTTAAATTCTCTTCAAAACCATGTTATTTGAAATCACTCGCCCCTCTATTTCTTTACGTCTCTATCTCTTTTTACTTTTTCCCTTCTCTCCCATCTTTTTATAATTTTTAACTTGAAATATATGCTTTCTTATATGTATTTTTTTTTAAATCCAATAATTTACAAATTTATTTATCCTAATGGTACCTTAGAGAAAATCAAATACATGGAAGAATTTTGAGTGAGAAGTTCAAGACATTTGCACTATATTTGTGTCAAGTCAAAAATTCATCTCCCCTTCGTCCCCCAAATTTATTCCCACTTTTCATTTTTGTCTGTCCCCTCAAATTTATTCTCATTGCCCTTTTAGAAAATATTATTTTATAATAACACTTATAAACAATCACTTTATTTTCTTGTGGACCTCACAATTATTTCATAATACCTTTACTTTATCTATTCTATCTCATTTTTCTTAAAATTTGTACCCACACTAGTAGAAATAAATTTGGGAGCAAAGGGAGTATATTTAATTCAAATAACTTCTCGCCCTCCGAATCAACCTACCAAAAAATAACTTCATAGATCCTATTACCATTTTTTTCTTCTCTCTCCTCTCTTATTTTTCTTACCATGGTAGGAGAATTATTCACCCATTTTTCCTTCCTATGCCACATCATCTTTTCACAACCTTTCTTCATTTTTTTTGGGTAGGAGTAGCATTCCACACGAAACTCTTAACCTTCATTCATCTTTTTTCCTCTCTCCTCTCTCAAGATCTGGTATCCTTTCTATCATCGTCATCTCTCTCACACACACAGTACAAGCACGATTCCTCGGAGGCGCGCACAAGCACAAAATAAATCGATAACTATCCACAAAATAATCAATATTATCTCTCTCTAGTACATAATTTCTTCACAAAATTGGAATTAAAATTGAAAAAGTGAGTATAAAGTGAGTTTGAAATTTGGAACAATACAATAAATTATGGAATTAAAATTGAAAAATTAAATTTTATTGAACAAAAATGATAACATGATAAATAATGGAACTAAAAAACTTTCTTTTTCTCATTTAATACTATGTTTTATAATTCTTGGTATATCATTGTTGGTCCTATAACAACCTGAGGAAGAACTGGCAACAACTAACAAGCAGGATGGTCGTTATGTAGAAAATAACAATAACACGAAGATTTGTCTAGCTTTATATTGCAAGGACTAGAACTTTAAGAGATGTCTGTATTTTATTAGCTAAGGAAGCTGTTACAGATTACATTAATGGTGACTGTAGAAAGAGACATATTGCATATATATGCATGCTATCTTTCTTCAGCTCAAATGAGCTTTTATATATAGTTTTATGTGAGTGACGTGGTATGCACAAGTCACGCGGGTGTGGTCCCTGGGCTATTTATAGCTTCGGGTCATGCTCTGTGTTATGGATGATGTACTGAGTTGTTTGTCTCCTGTACGAGTGCAATGGGAACGTGCCACGTGGGCTAATTCTCTTAACAAAAACGTACCTTTGTCAGGTTTATAGGGCGTGCCTAGGTTGATTTGATTCCCTTCCAAGATATTCATCGTTCCGCTAATCGGGCTATTGGGTGCCCAGAAGTTGGTTATTCGTACCTAGCTAGAACTGCACCTGCTTCGGTCTTTATGTTCATTCCTTGCGGGGATCTTGTTGACTAACCGACCACATTGTTGGCTGTGAATGGTCGTGACTGACTTCCGAAGACTTCTATGATGCTTGGAATGTGCTTCCGGTTCCCTGCCTTGTTGTCGCTTGATGTCCCTGCTCGGAAGTATGTTCGGGGTGCTCGCAAACATGACCATTGCTCGGGAATATGATCTCTTAGGATCCGAGCATGCTGTTGCTATTACAATCATATGGTTTAGTCCCGACCATGAGGTACTTGAACCTATTCTTATGGACGGTTATATTTGGCCCACAACAATTACTTAGAAATTAAGTACCATCACAATTTCTGTTTAGTAGGAAATAATAGAAATTCAATTAGACAAGTAATGACTATAGGAAATGGTACTACATGGTACATGCATGCTTTTTTCTTTTTTTTTTTTTTTTTTTTTTTTTTTTTGTATCACGCCGGCCATGACATGATGAGTGACATATAGTTACGTATACATATGTGTATCTTTTAGACAGCATCATTTTAGGTGAGAGTAGAAATAGAAACTTAATATATATAGATGAATATATATATATATAATAATAATAATAAAGATTTTGTTTTCTATATATAATTAGGTGAATCATTTATGTAGTTCAAGTGTTTTTGAATAATAATTTTTATTACTATTAAAAAGTCACTATTATTTTTATTTTTTTACTGAAAAGTCATCCTAATACAATTTAATGAAAATAAGCTTTTTAATATAAATAAGAATAGTTTTAAAAATTATATTAAATTTTACTGGGCATCTGATGGAACAATAATTTGCTCTTACACTAAACATCACGAGCGAGAGTAAGCTAGCTAGTCATATTATATATATATATATATATATATATATATTCTCTATACATATTCTCTATACAAATACAAAAGAAAAAAAGGAGTACAATATTCATGGACAAGATTATCCTTAATAAATATAATTCCTTTTTTTTTAAACTCTGAAATTTGCTCCAAATTATTCTTTTTTAATTAATTTTACCCATTTTCCTCCTAATTTATCCCATCCAAAAAACTCACAAGTTTTTATTATTCAACTCTCCCATTAATTTTTTGTAAGTCATAAATTATATTTTTCATTTAATTCTCAATTGATTAAAGGCAAAACAATTGTCCAATATTAGTTCTTAAATTTTTCTAATTGATAAAAATCTAAAATAACATGTACTATTAAGGTAAGAAGGGCGTGTACGCTAAGTAAAAAAAGAAAATCTGAGCAACCAATTAAAGAAAAATCCATTACACAAATATGACTAAAAATTAATACACAAAAAAAACAAAAAAAAAACATGATTATGCATAACTTTTAAAAGAATTCATCTATCTCCTCTAGCTATAACAAAGCTGATCTCTGATCGAACACTTCAAACAAAACCCCAACTAATTAAAATCAACCACATATGTAATTACATGAAACATTCATCAAAATCCAAACCCTCTGGGATTTCAAACCTGAACAGGTCACTGTAAAGACTTTCTCTCTCATCTTCATTCATATGAGCCGAGGCCGAGTTCAGGTGACCGGGGCTCGACAGAGGCGTCGAAAAAACCGAATCGAACCCGAAATTGCTCTGGCTGTTGTTGTTGTTGCTGCTGTTCGTCGACTGAAAGCTCGAATTTTCGGAAAAATCCGATCTCGTTTGATCAGAAATTTGGCATAAATTTAGTACATTAGGAAGACTTTGATCACTTGTAGCAATGTTGGGGTGATTAGGTATTACATAATTATTTTGAAATATTTGACCATTCATATGGTCCCCTTGCAATGATTGGGACATATTTTGGAGTGAATTAGGAGTAGGGGTATTGGATGGAATTTGCAATTGGTTGATAATATTTTCAAACTGATCATTAGGTTGGATTGTAGGGGCCCCTTGGGCTTGAAGATAATTTAATAATTGGCTTTGATCATTGTTTGATGATAATAAACTCATTGCAACTCCCAATGCTCCGGGATTAAGAAGTGTTTGGAGGCGAATTAGGTTGGATAGGTTGAGTTGAGTCGAGCCGAGTAGTGACGAGAGGTCCAGGAGATCGAGGCGGGGGGCGTGCGTCACCGGATCGATTCCCGATCGTAGGAGCCTCTTACGAATGTGGGTGTTCCAGTAGTTCTTGATCTCGTTGTCCGTTCTTCCCGGCAATCGCGCGGCGATTGAAGACCACCTGATGGTAGAAACGTAACATATTGGTTAGGTCTTGTACTTATGTTTAAAAATTGCACTTTTCATACCATAAAAATAGTGCTAGCCAAATTTTGGTCTAAGTGCAATCCGATGTTTCAATTTTCAAGGCACTTTATAAAATTGCATCAAAATAATTTTCATGAGATCAAAAGTGCAATTTACAACGTTTAAGAGTATTTGCTCGAAAAATGGAGAACTTGGAATTAATTAAGGGAGCAATTATGATCTTACTTGTTGCCAAGGACGCTGTGGAGTTGAATTATGGTTTCCTCTTCGTCGAATGAAAACCTTCCTCTCTTGATATCAGGCCTCAAATAATTTGTCCAACGAAGTCTACAGCTCTTCCCACATCTTTGTAGCCCTGCATAATTAAATATATATGCATTCAATTAATAAATAATATAATCAAATAAAAATAAATTAAATAAATAAATAAATATATATAAAAATATACCAGCATGTTTGGGAAGATTTCTCCAATTTCCAGGGCCATGCATCTGAATATACTGAGTAAGCTTCGTATCTTCTTCGGGTGTCCATGGCCCTTTTTTAAGACCATTTTTGTCACAACAAGGGGATCGTCCCATTTTTTATTTTTTATTTTTTGTAATAAAAACAATGAATTGAAGATATATATTGATTGTGTGAAGTGAGGGGTTTATTGCAAAAAGGGAAGTTTTGGAAGAAATTATAGAGAAAAGGTGTAGGGTCATAATGTGAGAAGGTGACACCCTATTTATAGAGAGAGAAAGGAAGAGGTGAAGTCAATAGGATTGGTGCCGGCCCTGGGGTCTACTTGATCTTCTTTCTTACTCTCTCTCCTCTGCGCTGTGGGGTGAAAATATAATTCTTTATTATGCTTCTAAATATGAAATGGGAAAAAGGGTTTGCCTATGTTTGAAAAACATTTGTTTTGATGTAAAATTATTGATTAGTCAACGGTAATGATGTTCATACGATGAAAAGTTTTGGAAGATTATGAATATTTGGGGATCGAGTGAATGTGAAGAATAATGATAATAATTTAAGTTTATTTTAGTAATATATTAATTATTTTTATTGAATAGTAATATTATTTAGTTGAATATATAATCAGTTATATTCGCTTAACGTGTATTAATCGTGTAGAGTTGATGCACACAAAATTTAGGGGATGTTTGTTTGGAAACTTTTGTAGGTGAGTAATGGTAATCAAAGTCATAATGTGTGTTTAATGACTCTACTATGACTTTGATTCCAAAAAACTAAGGAATCAATTATAGTTCAGCTCTAGGAGAATTATGACTTTCATTCCACACCCTTTCTATTCCTATACACTTTTCATTTCTTACAGTTATATCAAACGGTACCTTAATTTTAGTTATGAATTTTAAAATTTGCATCCACATTCCATTCAACTTGAGATTTAAAATCCACATCCCATGTGCATCATTATTTTTTTATCAACTAATTTTTATCATTCTAATATTAACATTATTAATATAACAGAAGTTATCATTCTACCAAAATTTCAAAATAAGCGCAATTATTTATGAAGATTTTCAAATTATAAAAAATCAAGAGTCAAACCTTCTAACATAATTGCTAGTACTTAAATTTTATATTTTGTTTTATTATTTCATGCGACAATAGAAAACTAACATAAAATTGTCATATATTATAATATATAATACTCTTTCCGTCCCTAATTAATTTGCACACTTTCTATTTTGGGTTATTTCAAATCAATTTGCACACTACTTAAAAGAGAAATATCGATTTGCGTGCATAATCATAAAATTTTCTACACATTTACCCATATACCATTATTTTATTTAAAAAATATATATTTTTTTAATTATATGTCATCTCAGGGATGCAAATATCCCTGGGACGGAGGGAGTAATAATTAAGTGTGAAAGCTCAAATAATTAGAACTCTGCTGACTGAGATCTTTAGATCGAGATACTGATAAAGAAAATGCTTGCTATTTTAATTTATAGATGAACTTAATAATAGAAAATTTTAATTGATGTGATTGATTATCTTCCAATGCATTTAATGCATGCAACATACATCGCATCTCTAGTCAATGTATATATTAGTATTCCAACATAATTTCTTTGGCATTATCACAATCTATTAATGTTTTAACAGGTACACGTGTTAACCAACAAAATAATACCTAAGACTATGAAACACATTTACCTCTGTTGAATTTTGCGTACATTGTGTGAAAATAGTTTATATTATGAACTATCTTTTAACAAGGTAAAATTAAAATAAATTTAGAAATAGTAAAGTTTTGTATGAAAATAATTCATGATAAATTTATTATAAATCAGTTTTAAAGTATCAAACATTTAATTATATATATCAAAAATCTCATCAGATGTATCAAAAGCTGAGATCAATTAAATTTATATATAGACCTGAACTTTTGATACACCTGATGCATATTTTGATATATACACTTGAACAAATATTTGATATTTTAAAACAATTTTATGATAAATTTATCATGAACTATTTTCACACAATACCTTATAAACCTTATATCACAAAGTGGTATATATCATGAAAATAGTTTATATAATATATTCCCTCCGTCCCAACATTTTCTTCATAGGTGGAGTTTCACGCATATTAAGAAAAAATGAAGTATGTGAGTGTGAAGTTAAATAATAAAATATAAAAAAGTGTATTTTATTGACTTTTGTGAGTATGAGTTGTTTCCTTTTTGGGTATGAAGAAAAAGTTGGGACGTCCATATAAGGAAAGTGTGAAGTTTATCTTGGGACAGAGGGAGTAATACTTTATCTTACAGCTACCAAAAAAATATTTTTACTTTCTAAATATAACTATTACGATCCCCTATTATATCTCAATATTGCACTATATTTTTAAATATGTTTTTTAACCATAAACAAAACTCTTTTCAATAAAATAACTACGAGTTAATATATCATCAATTTTACATCGATCTTTTAATATTAAATATAATTTTTTATTAAAATCTATATTATTTAATATAAATAATTTAAATTGTAGCTGATGGATGTAAATTTTTAGTAAGAAAATAAAATTTTATCGATCCTCTTAGGAAGAAATAAAGAAAGAAATAAAAGAGTTAGTATGTTTATTAGTAAGATAAAAATATCTATTCGTATCATATTTTTTCATGAATAGATATTTTTATCTTACAAATCAAGATTGATAGAACAAAAAATGTGATTAATAGGGCAAGGTAAACTCAACAAAGGACAAGTGGCAGCCGGAAAATGGTTTTTGACCGATCACAAAGTCTTCAACATTAGACTGATTGGTCGGTATGGTTGTTCTATCCCCTACCCAATCATAAACTTATGTTTTTTCTCTAAATAGCTACGTTTGCTTCAATTGAGCAACACTTTTGTATTTTATTTTAATTGGGACTCCTCATAATGTCAAAATTTCGTGGAAATATATTGAAATCCTTTATCTAGTGTTTCGACAGAATGAGAAAAAAGGATTTAAAATTCATCTAAAGTGGAGTTTCTATTTAATTAAATTCATCAAAATTGGGGAAAAAAATCAATTCACAATGAAAGTGATGGATTTCAATCTCAAATTAACATATGTTGATTAACTATAATTATATATATTTGATACAGATTTCAAATTGCATTATTAATTAATTCAATATATTTACAGACAATTATCTGTTCTTAATTTAAATAGAGCAAAAAGACGAATGTACTTAATTAATTGTTGAGAAAAATGATATGATATGGCCCGGGGGAGGTATACATGAAAACTAGAAAATAAAAGATCATAGGAATAAAAAACTTCAATAACTGAGAGAATTGTCAATTTTAAATTGATGATACCATTAAATATTAATACTTCATCTGTCCCCTTATAAGTTGCTGATAATTTTTGGGCATTAATATTAAGAAAGATATAAAAATATTGATATAGTATATGTGATGTGATGTAGAAAAGTAAAAAAGTAATGTGAATAGATTAAAAAGTATTGAAAATAATAATAAAGAAGTGAATAGTAGTTTCCTAAAAAAAGTAAAAAAATAAATAAACAACATATAGTGAGACGAACGAAAATGATAAAATGAGCAACTTATAGTGGAATGGAGGGAATATTAGTTTTATGAATATCCAGATGTCATGTTTTGTACAATTTGTTTCTATGTTCTAACATATTTTTCATCATTTTATTAAAATAATATTTAATTATTTTTATTAAATGATATTCATCATATACTAATTTTACGGTGTAACTTATGCATTCATTGTTAGACTCCTGGAAGACATTGTTAATATGCCCACAGATCCTCTCTAGTCCGAAAATATGATGACAAACACACTATTTTAAGTCATAATTAGATTTAAAATTGACTAGCTAGGTGACACTAAATTAAAAGAAAATATAAAAAATAAATAATATATAATCATTTCCTTAAAATATAGTGATTTGCGGATGTTTTTATGTAAATGTGTAGGTTATGATTTTTGTTATAAAAATAAAAGCAAGTCTCATATGCACCAAGGGCACGGTGCATTTATTCAATAACTGAAATAATTTATACTGAAATTTGAATTTTGATTGTACCAAAATATTGTAGGTTGATATATTGAAAAATTTATATTAAAAAAATTAATAACAGTGTAAACTTTTCAGCATATTAACCCTCAATTTTTCAGTATATCAACCTGTATTTTTTCAATATAAACAATTTTAACTGTTAAGTGAGTGCATCATACACCGTTTGCATATGAGATTTTCTCAAAAATAAATGCAAACGTGTTTCGAAAGTGATTATAAAGATGCTTTTTTATCTAAACAAAAATCTAAAATTCACCACAAATTCATAATAGCAACTACTCCCTCTGTCCACCAAATTATTTCTCACTTTCCTTTTTTGTTTGTCCACAAAACTTTTTCCTATTTCCTTATTTGAAAACAAACTAGACTCACAATAAAATTTTGAGCCCCACAATACTCTTATTTTTCCCTTATTTTATCTATCATTTCAATATAATAGTATTTTTTATTAAATTTCATGCCCACAAAGAATTGAGAAAAAGATTCATTGACGGAGGGAGTATTAACACCATATTTAAAAAAAAAAAAAAAAAAACTCACACTTATATATTTCTAATATTATGTGGATGGGGGGTATGACTCTTTGCTCCATCATGCTTATAAAAAAAAATTGATTTTAGTCATTGGTGGCACTGTTTTCAGAACCGGACCGAATCGGTCGGTTCAACCGGTTGAACCGGGAACCGGTCACGGAACCGGTCCGGTTACACCCAAAAAACCGTTTTTACGGTTGAACCGGTCAAAACCGGTCAAACCCGCTCAAAACCGGTCAGAACCGCTCAAAATAGGGCTGAACCGGTTAAACCGGTCTTTTTAAAAAAAAAGTATTAATATTTATATTTTTTACTTATTTTTATTTATCTTCTTAATCCTAATCAAACCAAAACCCAAAAACTTATTTTTCAGAGAAAAAAAATCTCAACTGTTGAAGAACTAAGAAGATATTAAAGAAAATCTATTTTAATTGAGTTATTTTGTCTCTTTTGTATTTTGTGTTGTTATTTTATGACTCTATTATTTTTATTTAATTTTACAAGTGGATATTTATTTTATTTAACATATAAAGTACTAAAAAATAGGTATAAATTATTTTAACGATTGAACCGTCGATCGAACAGGTTGGACCGGTTGAACCGTGAACCGGTGCCTTGTCCGGTTTGGTCACCGGTCCGGTTATGAAAAACAATGATTGGTGGTTCTTAATTACTATTTTGTAATTGTATTTCCTCTTTGGAAGCTTGAGTGTGACACGTGTTTACCTGCTGCAAAAGCCTACTTTCCAATTTGGGGCATTCCATGCGTCCACGTACGCATTTATGATCAATGCTTATTTCTATTAATAATAATAATGTCAATTTGTCAACAGCCACTTTTACCTGTAACCTATTCGATCTCCTCGTTTTAAATTCATAAATAATGGACATATGTTGAATACACACACATTATATTATTTAGAGTTTATGTATATATATTCATTATTATTAATTGTAAATTTTAAATTTTTTCACACGAATACACGATTCAATTGTACCATAGAATTAAATAGACAGACTAATTTTATAGATTTTTACTAATTAAATTCAAAATCCTTATTTAATCATATATCCTTCTTTTCACAAAATCTCATACAATCACACATCTACTTCTTCATTTTTAACCAAATACCACTCTACTATCCACATAATTACCTTTATCCACCCTTTTCATCTTCATCTTTATTTCCGTTCTATCCACCACCATCCCAACTAAACATACTTTGACATATTTATATTTTGATCTGCTTGTGAAATGAAATTGAAGTTCCTAAATTCTCTAATTACGATAATGAAATTGCAAGAATTATTGAATCATTGCTTTCATTAAAAAAAAAAAAAAAACTATCTCAATAATTTATTTCACTATAAAAAAAATCATTTAAAGAGGAAATTAAAGAAAGAATATAACGAGAGAATCGATTTAATAAGAGATTTGACGAGGGCTAGAAGTCCTAGCCAAAATGCTTCTTGGTTATGTTACATTTTAGTTATATAAATCAAACGCATTGTGCAATATAAAATTTTTAAAGTTACTATTATTTTATTGAGAAGTTACCTTTCTTTTTATTAAAAGTAACTCATCCATACATGCTATAATTTGATAGGTGATAATTTTTCAATAATAAATATAATTTTTAAAAATATATATTTAATTTGCACGATGCACCTTTAGGGATTTTCTCTACCATTTATTATTACTTAAATGGATGTTCCTTAATGTATAGGACGAAATTGACCTCAAAATGTACGTATTATATGATGCACGCATGGCACCGAATTAATTAACTAGGCTTGTAATATACTCATGTGTGATCATGATTCAACATATTGTAATTAATTCATCGACCTAATTTGCGACATGAAAATAGATGGTTTCACATATACAGGGACGGAGATAGCATTTTAATTAGTTCAAAAATGACTTATATATAAAAGGAAACGTACTTATTAAAAACATTTTTTTTGTATATTAAAAACATTTTTGTACATTGAGAACACCCTAATACTAAAAACAAACTAATTAATACTTTATTTTTATGAACTGGAGTAATATTTTCCTTTATATAATTAATGAATTAATATTCTTCCTTCTGTTTTTTTTTTTTTTTTTTTTGTCTCGTGATCCATTAAAATGAGCTACGATTGCATGGTGCAACTGAAGTATGTCTTATTACATAGTCCTTCTAAGTCCATTTTAATTGAAGTTTAAGAATGTTTAACACAAAATTAAATAACTAATTTATTAATAATTATTATTTATTATTATTATTATTATTATTATTATTATTATTATTATTATATAATATGACTTCGTTGTCATTTTATTTTACATAACTTTACATAAAATTTTGATTCTCTTTAATATTGGCAAATAATAATTATATAATATTTAGAATTAAATTTCCCCTTTAAAAACACCACAATTTAGACATTTGTAAGTATAAGGTTTCATAGTTCCCAAGAACATGTTTGAAGAAGACAAGCAAGCAAGCAAGTCGTTAGGTTTCAGGTAATTGATTCATCAACCTCTTAGCTAACGAAATTGATTTAATTTGGTCAAACTATTTTTATAATATTATTTTCTCAATACTTACTTTCCAGTAGATGAGGTCAAAATACTCTTTCCTCTCAAAGCTTTCTTGTCTCAGATGATTACCTTCCTTTTTTTTTTTTTTTAAACCTAATTACCTCCCATGTATACGTTTGTCAAAGTCTTGAGGTAAAAAAGAAGCTATTTTATGGCTTTTATTGTAAATAAAATGTAAAGTTATATTAGTTAATATGGCACTAATAAAGAGAATCAGCCATTTTTTTCTATCTTTTCCTTTATTAGTTTTGAATAGTATTAGAAAAGTTAAATAAATGAATTAATTTTACATTCTTCTATAATTTGAGATTTTTAAACGAGGCAAAAAATTTCATGGTATTAGAGTATAGACTCACCCAGTGTCTTGAGTTTCATTCTCGCTGAAAGCTACTCATATTAAATTATTCACTTATTAGAACTCCCAAAAGAGGGAAAATTGAGAGTCTATCCCATGAATGAAGGGAAGTGTTAGGAAAATTAAATAAATGAATTAATTCCACACCCTTCTATAAGTTCGAACTTTTAGATGAGAGAGAATTAAGAGTATAAATTGTTTTTATTAAAAAAACATATGAGTTGGAGGATCAGAATATATATATTCGTTAATTATTATCACTAAAAGTAAAATGTATTAGTTGTTATTATTAAAAAATATGTGTTTTTCTTTTAAGATCAACTATAAACTAGTAAGTTTTTATTAGTAAGTTGAGTAGGTATTGTGTGAATGTGGTTCGTATCATAAACCACTTTTTAACAAGGCAAAAAAAATAAATTCATAAATATATATAAATCTTGTATCACAAAGTGGTTTATATCATGAAAATGGTTTATATAATATTTTACCTAGTAAGTAGGATTATACAAACACGCTTAATTAGAACTGCCGTTAGCATGTATTTTTCGGGTAAATTGCACAAATTGTCCAATGAGAATTTGTGTTCATAAATTTAGTCTTTTTCCTTTTTTAGCATAAATGGTCCAATAAGATTTTTTTTTGTTAAAATTAATGTATTAATATGGAACAAAATTTTTTGAGCACAAAATCTCATGGAACCATATATGTTATTTAATTTAACGGGTGAAACTATAAATATGTTTAAAAAAAAAACTAAATCTAATTGAGTACAAATTTTCATGGGACCAAAATTACAATTTACCCTAATATTTCCAATTTGAATGAGACATGGCAAGCAATCACTTGATTAGTACTTAGTAGTGTATGCGCTTTAATTAATTAATTAATTAATAGGATAATTAAATTATAATTAATTATGAAACCTCTTCGATCTCCTGCTCCCTGTTAGGGTCTCATAAGACGTCTTAACGTTAATTAATCTTCTCATGACAGCACTCCTACAAATCTGTCAATAAATAATTACTTAAAACATGCAAAATTTTGGTACACTTGTACGTATATAGTCGCCATAAATATAATAATCTGATTGTAATTAATAATATTATTGAGCTCAACTAACACAAATTTTTTTAAGAATTAAATCTTATAAATAACTTATTCAATCCACTATTTCGTCATTCAAATTGAAATACATCCTTCTTCTGGTAATTAGTTGACAGCAATCAAGGGATTTTTTCCTTTTAAAAAAAGGACTTGCCCTAATTAGCCCCCACGTCGTCGTTTAGTTTAGAATTCCATGATTATTTAAATTAACTGACTCAATTAAATAATTATGAGGTGTTCAGCCTCAACAAACTTTGGATTTTATATTCTACTCCTTCAATTAAGCCAATGTATACCATAAATCAATTTTAAGTTACCGTGAAATTTGACTTCATTTGATGTATTTTTTTAATACTAATTACTTCCTTTGTTCACTGGAATTTGCACACTTTTCTTATTTGGACGTCACACATAAATTTGCACACTACTAAAAGAGAAAATATTGATTTACGTGCACACACACAAAACATATACACATAGTTACTCATTTGCCACTATTTCCTTAAAAAATGTATCTTCCCGTAGGGTGCAAATTCCTATAGAGTGGAGGGAATATTAGTTATTTCACTAAAAGATATAAATATTAATATTGTTTAACAAACGCAATTGTTTTGACAATTAAATAATTAAACCGGTTCACGATGTAATCACTGCTACAAATTCGAGTTTTTCATAAATCAAAACTCTGAATTAATCTTTGTTGGAGATTTTCATGCAATTAATTAATTAATAAGCTTTGGAATGAATAAACAAATATGTATAAGGCGTTGAATCAGTGACTTCAAATGAAGATTAGATATTGCATGCAGATACGTGTATGGTTGCATGGAGACAGTATACGTAAAGTGTGGATGATGAGATTAAATTAATTAAATTCAATATATTGATTAAATTAAAGAAGATGTATCCAGATGTTTCGAGTCTTTCAAACCACGGTATAAGATTGTGATTAAGGATGATTAATTAACGAATTCAGTCTATGAGGAAATGGATTAGTACAAACTAAGCATGTAGTTAGGTGGAAAATAATCAAATTAGCTAGAGTACGTGCACAACTATATATAATAAACATAAAAATAATTGATAAAGAAATTGTGCATCGACTTAGAGGTATTTCCTTACACAAAAAGACGCCATATTTATTTTGATTGTAGTCCATTTGAAAATATTTTATCTTAAATAAAATTTCGAACTTATCTTGTACGTATATAGCCTCCGTATTATTACATTAAAACCGCGTAATTTCGAACCATGACGTCTACTCTCCACTTTCATCCACTGCAATGGCGCTGCTTTTCCCCAGTTGCGAGACATCTTATTTGAAAAATGAAAAAAAAAAAAAAAAAAAGAATAACGGTCTTCATTCCACTACAAAAAAAAGCGGGTTTTAGCGACCGTCAAACGGTCGCAAAACATTGCTAGCGACTGTTTTTGCGACCGCTTTTGGCGGTCGCTAAAACACCAGTCGCAAAAATTTAGCGACAGCTTTTAAGTGGCGGTCGCAAATTTACGACCGCGAAAACGGTCACAAAAAATGTCCAGGTATTGACCCGGTCTGGTTTTTTAAAAATAGCGACCGCCAGTATGCGGTCGCTAATTATGTTAATTAATTATAATAATAAATTTTATTTTAATTTGCGATCGCTTTCGGCGGTCGCTAATTTATATTAACGACCGCTTTAGGCGGTCGCTATTTATTTTAAATAATTATTATACTAAATTAAATTTATATTTTTTGTGACCGCATACGACGGTCACTAAATTTTTACGTAGCAAAAAAAATGTGGCCAATATGGTTTGAACTCAGGCCCTTTCGAGGGCTGGCTAATTTTGTGCCTGCAAGGAGTCGAACTCGCGACCTCCGGGCATCTCAGAGGTGGCTATTCCACTTGGGCACTTATTACTTTCGTTTATTTTTCTGCAACTAGCTAATTGTATATAACTCCAAATTAAGTCACGTTTTTTTTTTAAATCCATCAAATTAATTCCTTTTCGTCTCTAATTTATTAATGTATATATATTTCAATAAAATTTTGTTAATGTTATAAATTTTATAATTTACATTTCTCATTTTTTTTTATTCGTCTTTTTGCAATTAATAGTATATAATTCCAAATTGTGTCTCGATTTTTTTTAATTCATCAAATTAATCATTTGATACTTAATATAAATATATACATATTTCAACCATAAAAATGTAATGTTATAAATTTAATAATTTACAATACCAAATTTTTAATTTGTTCGTTTTTATTCAATTAATTGTATATAACACCAAATTAGCCACAAATTTTAATATTCTAAATTACTACAATTTGATATCATAAAAAATAATTTTGATGTAAAACATAAAATTTTAAACATTCAAAATATATTAATAAAAAGTTAAAATACTTAATATTCAATTCAAAAAAATAATTGTTCAACATATAAATTAACTAGCCGTTAGAATTAAAATCGGGCTCCCATCCTTCAAGATCCCCACCATCGGCACCCTCATCATTCTCACGAGGAGACGCACCCACTCAAGGGACCACGACCCGCACTAGCACCACCACCCGTACCGGCATTTGCCTCATCATCCGAGTCCTCCGGAAGTGGAATACGGGTAAGTTGAGAAACTTGAGTCAACCAAGCCTGCATCTTCTTTCTCTTGCTTGGACAACTTGTCCTTCAACTCGGCCACTTCCTGCTGGAGATTGACTTCAGGATGAGAGGGCATAGAATATGATGCTGAGCTCCGGCGGTGCGTCTGACGGGCAACCTTACTGTAAGCTCTCAACCCTAGTATCTTACCCCTATTGACATATAACAATCATAATAAATCCCAATAATATTAACATATAATTTTACAATAAACATTATATAACAATCACAATCACAATAAATCTCAATCAACAATAACAATCACAAATAACATATATTAACATATAATTTTACATATATTAACAAATAATTTTAACATATATTAACATATATAGCATATATATTTTAACATATATATAACATATATATTTTAAATTGTAATATATATATTACCTTTCACCGGAGAAGGCAACGGCGGCGGAAGGCAGGCGGAGGCGACGGCGGCTGAAGGCGGAGGCGGCAGCGCGGTTGAGGAGGCGACGGCGAGTTGAGGAGGCAGTAATTTTGGTAGTTTTGGTGAACTTACCTTTTACGAAACGGTGAAAGGGTTATATTGGTTTTGATTTTAGCGACCGCCTTTGACCGTCGCAAATTAAAAAAAGGCGGTTGCAGGTTTACGCGGTAGTGGCCACGTGTCGACTTGAAGTGGATTTTAAAAGGCGGTGTTTTGCGATCGCTTTCTGCAGTCGCAAATTATAAAATGGTGGTCATTAAATCCTATTTCGAATTTAATAACCGCCTTTTAACCCCGTCGTTTGGATTTTACATTTAGAGACCGTATTGGCGGTCGCTATTATTTATTTTATATTTGTGACTGCTTTTGGCGGTCGCTAAAACATTTTTTTAACTACCTTCTTATATTATAATGTTAACCCTGTTAATTATACTATAATACTTATATAATGATACTAATCCCAAATTCTAAAAAATGACAATGTTAATTAATTAAATATATATACAAAAACACTCTCTTAATCATCCTCGTCATCGTTATCTTCCTCGTTATCATGTTCTTCTTCATCTTCATTATCATCATCTTCCTCATCATCATCTTCGTCTTCCTCATCATCTTCTTCCTCTTCATCTTCATGTATTTCTTCTCCTTCCTCTTCGTTTTCAACAATTACCATATCTGGATTTGCAGCCACTAAATCAACTGAAGAATATATATACTTTCGTCCTGAACCACTGTTTGAGCTTCTTGCACTTCAGTTTGGAATGGATCTTCAAATTGTGCAGTTTCTAATGTGGAAAAATTAGGCATTTCCACCAACGACCTTGCCTTAACCTTGACCACTGTTAAACTAAATACATCAAACTCTTAGAATAATTAAGTACTGGTTAAAATATAAATAATATATTAATACCTGTTCGAACTCGTGGCCTTGGACGCTTTACAGGAGGTCTACCCTTTAGAAAATTCTTGTTGTCCCTCCGAAACGCATGATCATCACATAGAAACTTCCTGTGGTTGTCGAACCATGATATCTTTCTACTCTTTGGAAGATAAAATGCATCAGACTCATCCAAGCAGTACGGGCACGCTAGTCTTCCAGCTGTCGACCACCCAGATAACATAGAATATGCTGGAAAGTCGCTGATGGTCCATAAAACAGCAACCCGTAACGTGAATTTCTCCTTTCGGTACACGTCGTACGTCTCTACTCCAGAATGCCACAAATATAACAACTCTTTAATCAACGGCTGAAGGTAGACATCCAGTTTATACTTTGGGTTGTGAGGACCAAGCACCAACACAGTGAGAAATATGTGTTGAGGCTTCATGCACAACCAAGGGGGTAGATTGTAGGGAGTCAACAAAACAGGCCACAAAGAATACTTTTTCCCGTGCATACCGAATAGAGCAAATCCGTCTGTACACAAACCAAGTCTCACATTTCGTTTCTCACTCGCAAAATCTGGGAACTCTCTATCAAGATGTCTCGACGCATTAGAGTCTGCAGGATGACGCATCTCTCCGGAATTCTGACCAGAACACTCCTCAGCATGCCATGTCATGTCTTTTGCAGTGGCACTCGACTGATATAACCTCTCTAGACGAGGAGTGATGGGAAGATAATACATCGACTTGAAAGTTGTCTTCTTCCTACGATCAGAGGGTTTGAACCTATGGTGGCTGCACATCCTGCACTGATTAATGCTTTCGTCGTCGCCCCAAAACAACATACAACCATTGGTACAACAATCAATCTTCTCAAACGGTAAACTCATATCCTTCAACAGTCTCTTACTTTGATAGAAATTTTCTAGCGCTGTGTTCTCTTTAGGTAGAGCCCGTTTGAACAACTTTGCGAATTGATTGTAGACTTTCTGACTCACTTTGCCTTCAGTTTTGATGGACAACATCTGAGCATTGAATGACAACTGAGTCTCAGTATCACAACCAGGAAACAATTTTTTATTGACAGATTTGAGCATCTCGAAAAATTTCTTTGAACGGGGATTCGGTTCCTCCTCCATGGTTGTGTGGTGCACACCCAAACCAGACTCATCAATCATCGTATGATACCGTTGGAATTCATATAGCTCATCCAATGGTGTAGACGGGTCACCGCTCGAACCACCAATCTCAAATCTCTCACCTCCACAACTACTCAACTGATCATAGAAGACAATCACTGTTTCCAAATTATAATTCCACCTGCTTTCGCCATGTCCGGTCCAATTATAATAAAATGGAGCAAAACCGAACCTCACAAGATGAGTTTTAACCTCATCTATGCTAAAAAATCTTATGTTACTGCACTTTCTGCCTGAACAAGGACATCTAATCCGACCACAACTATCCATGCAATTTGGTTTACTACAGGCAAACGTATAAACTCATCAAGTTTCTCGCAAAATTCATAATTCATATTTCCTTGTATCAAACGAGGCATTTCATACATCGAACGACGATCAGGGAGTTCCATCTGATACAAATTAAAAATACATCACAAATAAATAATAAAAAAATTCGGCAGAGTTTCGACTATAAACAAACATATCCAATTTTTTTAAATAAAAAATCAACTATAATCATTTACAATAATAATTCGCATTATCAATTCTAATACATGAATATTATAAATTCTAAAATTTAATTAGTCAAATGAAGAACACTTATACATAAAAAATCTCCCAAATTCAAACGAGCAATTGTGGAGGTCTATTATTATATTGTGCTCGTTGCTTCTAATTCACCGTACGTTTTTACTATTTTACCATTTAATTTGCTCGTTTGAATTTGGGAGATTTTTTGGGGTGGGAGTGAGGTTTTTTTCCCGAAAAAACTGAAGAAAAAAAGGCAGATTCTGTTCTATAATCGCGTTTTAGCGACCATCATTTTTCACTTAGCGACCGCCAAGGCAGTCGCAAAATTGTAAAATTAAATGGGCGCCAACTACCCTAAACCGGATACTACTTTAGCGACCGCTTTGGCGGTCGCAAAATTAATGTTTATATTTGCGACAGCCAGAAAGTGGTCGCTACTTTTCAAAAACAAACCGGTTCTTCTCTTCCAGGTTGTCATGTACGGGTTTAAATTTTAGCGACCGCATTTCGGTTTGCGACCGCGTTATGGCGGTCGCAAAATGTTAAATTAATTTAGCGACCGCTAGCGGTCGCTAATTTTCCAAACTTTACCAAAACACCACGGCGGTCGCAAAAGCGGTCGCTATTTTGATTTTTTGCGACCGGTTTATTGGCGGTCGCTAAAAGCCATTTTTTTTGTAGTGTTCATCCTCTTCATCTCCCCTCTCAACCTCTATTTCTACATTCAAGTACAGAATTCATTTTTCGATTTTGGTTATCCGAAATAAAATACAAATTTCTAACTTTTTATGGAAATGTTAGCTTTTTCCGAAAAATTTTATCAAAATTTTTATTCTTTTAATTTTTTGAATTATACATTTTTTTTTATTTGTTCTTTCGATTTTTTTTCTTCAAAATATAATCGAGAAAAATCTGTTCGGATGGTTTAAAAAGATATATTGATTTTTTTATTTATTATTTGTTTTGTGCTTTTCATTTCACATTTTTCTTTTCTTTTTTCTTTTTTCTTTTATTTTTTGAAATTTTTTCAAAATTAAAAAAAAGAACTACTAGATTTTTGCTTATTATTTTTTATTTATTTGAGATTTTTTTTCGTTTTAACAAAAAATTCATTATTTAATATGTTTTACAAGAAAAAATATAGTATGTTTCTGGGAGTTATTTCAATAATTAAGATGGGTGTACTGATTTAGAGAGAAAAAGTTTAAAAATATATATATTATATATTATTATTTTTTAATTAATAAAATTATGAAGTGTGTCTAACTTTAACAAATATGGATGGATATAACCCGGGCCTAAAAAGAAATGCATAAATATATCCTAAAAAGAAATGCATAAATATATACTAAGGCCCAGGTTAAATGCACTCACAACTGTACTGAGTACACCCACTTAAAATTAAAATTATGATCAATAACATATTTAATGACTAATATACCCTTAATTATTTCATATACCTAGTTATGCACCCACCATCTTTATTTATTAATATTTCGGTAGTTTTTGCCGAAATAATTGCGCATCACGAATTCCAAAGCAGGCAGAAAGTAGACAATTTAATATCACAGTTATGGTCGTCCATCATCGTCATCCCCTAACTCCGGTTAGTTTTTTACAATATTTTTCTAGAATTAGGGTTTGTTTTGAAACACTATTTTAAATGTTTTGTTGATTGGTTTTGACGAATATAGTTTTAATTTATGTAATTTATTTTGTTATATACTGATAATATGAGAGAAAAAAAAAGGTGAATAATCAATTTTCGTGTGAGTTGAGAAAAAGTCGCGAGGAAGAATTTCGATTCTGGTTTTCCGAAAAAATGATTAAATTTCGAAAACTAAAGCCGAAATATGTAAAAGGAATCGGAAAATTTTTCCGAAAATACTACCAATATTCGAATTTTATTTTCGAAAACTTAACTGAATTTTGACACATATTTTCAAAATTAATATAATTTTTCAGTTTATTTTTTCGAATTTTACTTTTCAAGGGCTGTTGGTATGTAGAGGAAAATCATCGGCAACAGAGAGGGGCAACCACCCTTAAAGAAATCACGACGACAGAGGCAATAGATATTGACGAACAAAGCACAAACCTGGAAGATGCTTTGATTTAGCCATTCCGGTGCGTGCAAGAAGGTGTGGATGCGCGGCGACGGAGGCAACCAATGACAGCGCGACGGCGAAGGAGGCGGCACGATGTTCTTTGGAATTTGAATTTCGGAATTTAATTTCGAACCCTAACTCATTTGGTGGGTGTGTGAAATTTCGTTCTGTTTTTGTTAACCAAGGGTATATTGTGTAAATGTTCTGTGGGTGTACTCAACATTATGTGAGTGTACTCAACATGTGGGTGTACTCAGTACAGTTGTTAGTGCATTTAACCTGGGCCATATACTAAAGGCATATGTCCAGATGTTTCTGGTATTAATGTCCATCAGAAACAATTGGGCTTGGCTTATATAGCCCAAGGAAAAGGTACAATGAGCATGAGTTTGACTAATTTGATTACATGGGCCTGTGTAATGAATACACGTAACGTAATACATGAACTTTGATTAATTCAGATCCTGAAATTAAAAATAAGAGATAAAAAATCGGGCACATTTTTATAATAAGTTACACACATAATTTTTTTTTTAAAATCTAAGAAGTAACCTTTTTTCGTCATTCGTAAATAATATTCGAACAAAATATCTGCAAATTTTTTTGAAATGTGATACGAAATTCGGCTGAAAATAAAAAAAAAAATTATACTCTCTTTATCCTGAAAGAATTTACACCCTACGAAATGGTATATTTTTTAAAAATATATATTTTATAGATAAAATAGTGATATATGAATAAATATGTGTATATTTTTCAAATGGAGTGTTAACGTAAACCTGCGAGGGACGTAGTGGCAAGGGCGAGGAGACTTGGCAGTTCGGCCTAGCCGTGGACATAATAGAAGATCATAGCTGTTAATAACAACTCTCTAAGTTGGAGGTTTATTTAGATAGTTTTCTCTTAGAGAGCTCTTATTAAAGCTCTCTAAATGTAAATGTGTATTAGTGAAACCATACTGTTATATCTACTATCAACTGTTCTTCTCACTACACTAAACCCCTTTACTCTTTGCGTATTCTTGATAAGTATCAAATAGTTTATCAAGATTTTCGAAATTCATATCAGGTTGAACATCTACTTCATGTTCATAATTTTCTTCTGTCACGTCCTCCGTCGTACCAATGTCTGGATTTGAAGGAATTTCCTTAAAATTGTTTGAGAATTTGGACTAGAAGGAATTTCCTCCATTGTTTGAGAAATTGGACTAGAATGAATTTCCTCCATTGTATGTGAATTTGGACTAGGAGGAATTTCATCATCCATGGAATTTGAGAAAAAATATCACCGTCCATTACTATGAAGGTTAAAGGTATGTAGGGTTTAATGCTTAAAGAAACTTGGGTTTATGCATGGCATGAAGACTTATAAAACGTAATTGATTATATGGACGTTAGATTAATTTTTACTAATGTTGCATTTAAAAATGAATATAGTGTGTTATATTAATTTAGATGTATTAATTAAAGTAACTATCATAATGATGATTTTGCATGCTGACCTCTCGAGAGTATAAAATATTTTTTGGAGGATTAATCCGCCATAATTACATTTAGGAGGGAAATCAGCCCGCCCTAATTGTGATTAGACGGGAATACTAGTGGCGCCAATACATGTAAGTGAGAGGGAAAATTAGGATGTCTATTAAAAATATTAGGAAATTAATTACAATTTAATTAAATTATTACGTCCACATCCTGGACGTCCATCTTTGCGAATAAATATTATATACCCAATTTAAGTATTAAAGAAGGCAATGAATATCCACGAAACACATTTAACTACACTTATTCTTGAGAGTAAAGAGCATTCAAAGCTAAATAAATGTTTAATTGTTGAGGGATTACCATTAAATCACGTGTAAATTTCATTCTAAATCGTTCATCAATACAGTAAAATTATTGGCGAGTTATATTTATTTAATTATTTGGAACATGCGTATCATATTATTTTATAAATTGAACACTAGGACAGATCTTGGACTCTAAAAAATAAACTGAACAATGGGA
>JAPKLY010000158.1:610904-634810 GCA_026898435.1 Prunella vulgaris | reverse complement strand
TAATAATAATAATAATAATAATAATAATAATAATAATAATAATAATATTTTTATGTAATTAAAAAAGTTTAACTTTCGTTCTGGGAATATATCACTGTATTCTATCAATATTATTAGTTAAAAGGCCCGCTTAATTGAGATTAATGAGAATTGAAAATAAAATGAAAATGAATGAGAATTTGTAAGAATTCATTCTCACTAAGCACTGATTATATTATTTATTATACATTAAGGGTGTGTTTGATGGTATGAAGAAAATTAGTACGTAGTAGTGAGATTTAAATTATTGAATGAGAGAGTTGTATTAAATCTTACAGTTTGGTTGTAAATACTTAAAAGTATATTATTTTTATATCTTTATTTGGTAGAATGTGGTTGTTATAATTTAATATTTATTTTTAATGATCTATTTTTTTATTGGTGTTTGGTAAAAAATATATACATTGGTATTTGAGCAAAAAAATGTTTTCAATGATTAACAAGGCCCACAAAATAAAATACAAATATGTCCACATATTTATATGCATAAATTCTTCTCAAATATATCATTGAACACCTATGTGCATACTTATATATGCTTGATTTTCAATCAGCAGCAGCTTACAC
The DNA here is from genome assembly GCA_026898435.1 of Prunella vulgaris. Classification (NCBI taxonomy): domain Eukaryota; kingdom Viridiplantae; phylum Streptophyta; class Magnoliopsida; order Lamiales; family Lamiaceae; genus Prunella; species Prunella vulgaris. Next base: position 634,204 of record JAPKLY010000158.1, on the reverse strand, counting down.
TTGTATCAAGATGACATTGAAGGGTGGGAATCAGCAGCAACTTGCATTTTACAATCAAGTTGACAATCACCTGCAGCTAAAATTTGATAAATAATTGAACGGTGGGAAAGAAAATGACATTTATGTTTCAAGATTTACAACTGCAATGGAAACTACTCTGAAACCCATAAAAATCTCAGAACTTGCTGATAAAATTGTGTATATATATTAATTTTCTTCACATCTTGACACAAAAACTTCCTGAAAGTATCCTAAAATGTATAAATTATTTTCTTTTAAGTCATAGAAATTAAACAAAAGAAAAAGAGGCAAGTGGGTTGAAGAAGCTGATTAGAGAAAAATAGCTTCAAAGGTATCAGAGCTATTGGGAAAGGCACCGGTTTTCAATAGACATGGCACCATGGCGGAGCCACAGTGGTCTCAGGTCAATCGTCTACCGGTTCGAGAAGGCATAAAAGCCTAGACTCGGGCTTTCTCCGCAGGATTTGGCCCTCATCCTCTGTTATGTCGCCGCCGTCGAACTCGAAGCCTGACAAGATCGCTGATTGCATCGGAAAAGATAGGCCCAGAGAGCTCAAAGAATAGAAGAATAGAACGAAAGAGCTCGATTTCATCTTCATCCTCATCACCTGTTTCTGCCGCCGACTGCGGCAACCCAGATGATTTATTTCTCTCCATTGCATCACAACTGTCATCGTCTTCAACGGTGAGTGGTGGTGGATTGGGCATAATGATGAGCATGAGGCGTGAGTGGTGTCTTATCCAAGGGCGGAGGCAGGATGAAAATTTAAGACGGGCTGAGAGTCTAAAATAAATACAGTATAAAAAATAGAAGCCAACTTTTACATAAAAAGTAAAAAAAATTACATAAGTTGCGACATACGATTCTTTATTCGATAAAATTCATCGATAATAGAATCATGATCAATGTCTTCAAATAAATATCTCTCAATATAAACTACCATGGAATCTGATAAATAATCAATCTCCATTTTGTTTCGAGTAACACTCTTGACATGCTTCATAGCTGAAAATGCTCGTTCAGGGGATTAATACCAAATCGTCCCATAACTTTTTCACTTTTTCGATTTGGTCCCATAATTATGAAATATTTCAATTTAGTCTCATAACAATTCAAATCTAACCAATTTAGTCACATAACTATGTAATATTTCAATTTAGTCCCATAACAATTCAAATCTAACCAAATTAGTCATGTAACTATGTAATGTTTCAATTAATTAGTCCCATAACAATTCAAATCTAACCAAATTAGTCCCAAGTCGCCGGAAATGACATAAACAAATTTGGAACTAATTTGGTTAGATTTGAATTGTTGTGGGACTAAATTGAAATATTACATAGTTATGAGACTAATTTAGATAGATTTGAATTGTTATGGGACTAAATTGAAATATTACATAATTATGGGACTAATTTGGTTAGATTTGAATTGTTATGAGACTAAATTGAAACATTATATAGTTATGGGACCAAATCGAAAAAGCTGAAAAGTTATGGGACGATTTTGGTATTAATCCCGCTCGTTCAATTGTTGTTGTGGTAACAGGATGTGTCAAAATAAGGTGAATCAATCTCGTAATCATAGCATACATCTGTGCCTTGTTTGTCTCGACTAACTTTTGGGATAATTCTGAAATAGTTGACAGATTCTGAAAATTTAACTGAGAAAGAATATCCAATTTGTAGTGCATCAATTGAAGTCTCAAATGGATCATTTCTTGATCAGTAAAATCACCAGGATAAAATTTGTCAGCAAGATCATAAATATGATCCTCATTAAACAACCTGAAGTTGTCTTTGGGATCAAAGGCAACACTAAGCCTAAAAAGCTCCACTGTCTCATATTTGAATCTATTGTTGATTTCAGACAACTGAGTATCTATTGCTTCATTAAAAACTTCAAATTGGTAATAATGCTCAAATGTTATAGTATCCACTTGTTGACACGAACGTCATGTACCCATCTCATAGCAATCATTCATATTTGGTATCACAATATGATGCTCTCTAGAAATAGACTTCGCCTGTTTTAGAAGACAATCAAAATCATCATCCCTCAACAAATTCAGTAAACCTTTAGTAGTTGAGACAAGATCCATAGCATTCAAAATATCAAGAGACTTTTGTTGCAAAGATTGACAAAATATATCTGAAAGCCCCAGAATTTTATTCATCAAATGTAAGATGACTACAAAATCAAAAGATTTCATTACCATCCAACAACCGTAAGCTTCACCATTTGTCTCGTAAGAAGAACCCTCATTTGACATATTCTGAAGCACAGTAATCACCGCACCATACATATCAATCAAACTACATGTGAAATCAAAATGAGAACTCAAATGAGTTTCTCCCGGACGATGTAGACTTCCCATTTGATTAGCTCCCCTACCTGTTTCACGGTCTCCAGTAGCCGCCTTTTCTGCAACTTCAAGAGCTCGAGCGACACGTAGTTCGGTATGACGCTTAGAAGAAACACCCACGACATTTACAATCTTATTCAAATTTGAAAAAAAAACAATAAACTGGCCGTACTTTTCCACTTGCAGCAACTAATGTTAACTGCATTCGATGAGCAAAACAATGAACATGATATGCATAAGGACACTCTCTCAAAAAAAGGGCTTGCAATCCATTCCATACACCACCCATGTTGCTTGCTGCATTATACCGTTGACTACGAATATTGCATATTTGCAGGTTATGTTGACTTAAGACAAGACATATTTCTTTCTTCAACGTTACAGCAGTGATATCTTTAACATGTACAATATCAAGAAAACGCTCTTTTAAAACACCACTAATATCAACAAATCTTACCACAATAGTCATTTTCTCTTTGTTAGATATATCTTTAGTTTCATCAACTAAAATGCAAAACTTTGAATCACCAATGTCCTCACGAATTTTATTTCTTACTTGACTACCAAAAATGCTCAAAAGTTCTTTTTGAACTGTTGGTGATGTATACTTCACATTTAAATGAGCATTTTCTAAAACAACATCTTTAATATTAATATTCACATCTCCCAAAAGTTTTATCAATTCAATGAGATTACCTCGATTTTTGGAAGATGCCGACTCATCATGTCCTCTCAGTGCACATCCTTGCAAAGAAAGATACTCAAGACACTTTATTGTACTCATAACCCGCAAACGGTTCTTCCTTACCTCTTTCAGATTTCCCCTATTGATGACTTTATCAATATGCTGAGATACATTCTTCAGAGAGTTCATATAAACTACTGCAGTACTATGTTGTGAATCAACATCTCCCACATGCTTCAGAAATGAGCAATTCTTCCCATTGTTGACTATTTTCCAACTTTTGAACCCATCAAAAGTAAATACACAATGACTATTGTTCAAATTATCAAATAAAAAGCATGGAAAACAATATGCAGCATGATTTGTGGGTGAGTACTCTAACCATGTAAATTGAAGAAACCACGACTTTTGGAATCGACGATTTTGAATTCCATCGAATGTTGGCTTATATTCATCCAAAATTAGTTGAAATGGCCCTATTTTTATGTAAGCTCATCGTATTTCATCTCTTTGATTAACCGAATATTCACAAATTGGAGTGCGTTTAAACGGATCACGTTCAAGTGAATCAAGATCAATCTCAATTCTTTGTGATGCACGATGGGGAGGTTGGATATTAAGAGATGGATCTACATCACTTGTCGTAGGTTCCTTACGTTTGAAGTTGGTAAAGAGCGACTCAATAGATTTTCCTTTCTTTGCTTTTCGTTTATCCATTACTATAACAAAATTAATAAATCATTGAATCACCACATTAATAAATCAATACAATATAATATAATGTGTGCATTACAAATTATTTTACATATAAAATGCTCAACATAATACATGCACTTTATCAAATCCCACTACTTCACTATATCAAATCCCACAACTTCACTTTATGTAAAATGTAAAAATTAATAAATCTATTTCTTACAATTTCATGCTTAGAGTATATTAACTTATACTCAATATAACCAACAACACTTAAAAAAAAAAAAAAGTAAATGAATTGGGTATAAAGTGATAAAATAGCTAATTAAACCTCCAAAAATTATAATCAAAATCAAACATAAAAGAGAGAAAATAAAATCATATCAATTGAATTCCAGCGATAAATCGAACGGAAGGGCGGCGCCGGATCACCGGGGAGTAGCCACAAGAGAAGTGGCAATATTGGCTGAAGAAGAGGCGTGCATCGGCGCAGTAAACTGTTGTAAAAATCGCAAGTGTGATTGTGGGTGAAAGGGGATCTAGGGCTTGAAGTTTTAATTATATATTAGGTTTCAATATCGTAAATGTAATTTATATTTTAAATATGAAACAAAGATATCAATTGGCGTAGCGGATAGTTTTGCTCCTTTACACAAGAAGGTCTCAGGTTTGAATCCTGGGTGGGCTATACTAATTTTTTTTATATATAAAAAAAATTAAAAACAAGGGTGGGTTGTATCTCAACCACTGTTATAGATTTATAACAACTCCCATGCCCAACATGGAACTCAAAATGCATATTGTACAGTGAAAAGTGAGATAAAATGTAATATTTGAACTTCCGACCCGTGAACAGTAAATGGGTGTTTGTTTAAGGATGGCTCCATCAGGATGGGGGATGGATTTTCCTCCATCCCATCCATTTTTCGGACTTGCATATTTCATCCAATCCAAAATATACATTCACCCCCATTATACATCTATATACCTATTTCACATAATTCAATAGCAATCACATCAATTTTATCTTACATATCAAATATATATTTTATTTATCTCTTTTCACATATTTCATATACATTTTTATTTAATTCATATAAACTAATATAAAAATAAGAATTAATTTTAATTATATATATTAGAATATTCTAATATAAACATATTAATTATTAATATATGTAAACTATGTATATGTAATTAATTAAAATTATTGTTATATTTAAATTTTTATTAAGATTATAGATTATAGATATTAATAATTAAGACCTCTACTATTAAGTAATTATTTATGAATTGGAATTAAAGATATTTTTTTATTATATATACACACAATTTATTATCAAATTAATTTTTTTATTATATATACACAGATTTTATATTATGTATTATTAATTTAATTTATCTAAAAAGTTATTCATTATCAAGTTTATTTCTTTTTTTTTAAATTATTTATGTATTACAAAAATATATAATTAATATACAATCATTCAATCATTATTCCACTAACTAACAATAATAAAATAATACATCATCATTTCCAAAAAAATATTAATTTGACATAAAGTTTCATCCACCTCTACCACATCTAATTCAAACCAAATATAAATTTACTATTCACAGGATTTGTCCCATTCACTTTTTTTCTTCATCCGGATGTGCTCCATCCACCTCCAGACATAAGCAAACACTACCTAACGGTACCAAACAACTTATTAAAAGTGAGAAACACCCATTATCTCACCCTTTTCCCTCCTACCAAATTATAAAAATGGATTAAGTAAAAAAAATAATTATTAAATTTATACTCCCTCCGTCCCAGAGGTGTTTTCACTTCTGGGATGGCACAACTTTTAAGAAAAAGTAGAGTGTTGTGTAAAGTTATATTATTAAAATAATGAGATTAGTTGGATTGTGAGGATAAAGTTAAAGTAATAGTTTCCATTTATAGGGTGTGAAAACAATTGTGGGACGGACGAAAAAGAAAAATGTGAAAACAATTATGGGACGGAGGGAGTAATAAAATTCCTTAATAATATCCATTATAATTCTCATATTAATCTCGTATCAAAAGTTGTCTAAAAAGTGAAACAGGCCGGATAGTCTGTTTTCATTGCAATGTTTCAGTTGTTCTTTTTTCTGCTTTCGTGTGCTTTTTGTTGCTGCTTTTCAGCTGTTATTTTTGGCTGCTTTTGTGCAGCTTTTTTTACTTTCCCCTCTTGTGCAGGTTCTTACTGTTACTTTTAGGCTGTACATTTGTTTAAGGCTTCCATTTTCTGTAGTCATATGTTATTAGTTTATTATTGTTTTTATTGGGCTTTGGCGATGATTCCAATGGGCGCTCGGTATGAAGAATGAAATAAAATATACTCCCTCCATTCCAGAGGTATTTTCAATTTTGGGATTACACAACTTTTAAGAAAAATAGAGTGTTGTGTAAAGTTATATTATTAAAATAATAAGATTAGATGGATTGTTAGGATAAAGTTAAAATAATAGTTTCCATTTATAGGGTGTGAAAACAATTGTGGGACGGACGGAAAAGGAAAGTGTGAAAACAATTATGGGACGGAGGGAGTAGTAATTATTGAATGTAATTAGAACAAATAATGTACATAATATTATTTTTTCTCCTAAACAAGGTAATCATTACCCCCATTTGATTACATCTATCTTATCTTATAATCATCCTCCTCATTCAATCTCTCATACCACACCCAACAACTTTCTTTTTTGTCAACTTTTTTCAAAATTAGAGCACAACATTAATGATGTAATCACCATGAACACAAACTCTCATTCAACATATGTAAGGATAAATGAGAAAAATAAAATTTAATTCGCATTACCATTAAAGAATTTGAAACAAGCGTCCCCTCAATTTCATTAGTCCTTATCATTTTGGTTTCCAAAAGTACGATATTCTTTTTTTTAATTGTGATTTTTTCACCATTTAATTATACCGATTACTCCCTCCGTCCCCCAAATTTATTCTCACTTTCCAATTTGTTCGTCCCCAAATTTATTCTCATTCCTTTACTAAAAAATATTATTTTATTATCACACTCATGAACAAATACTATTTTATTTTCTAGCGGACCCAACAATTATTCCACAATATCCCCACTTTATCTACTTTATTTCACTTTTCTTAAAACTCGTGCCCATACAAATGGAAATAAATTTGGTGGTTGGAGGAAGTACTTAATATAACACTAAATTTTATATTTATAAATAATTATTTAATTCAAAAATACATTCCATAATACTCAAAAATATCTTATTTTATCTATTATAAAATTTATCAAAATCAAAATATCATATTTTTAAGGGGGGAAAAATACTCCCTGGTCCAAGGTAAACAACTAAAGTAAAGGTAAATAACAAAAAAAATTCAGCACTGCAAATAGTTCTAAATAAGAAAAGTAATACAATTGTTAATTAACAACTAATAAAGTAGAAAAATACCAACACACGTAAAGGCTACACTACATAGACACAATAGAAATCTGTGCACGAAGGGATTATACCCAATATACAAGAAATTCAAAAGGCATTCTCGCAGCATTCGGCGGAAGCGAAGGGACGTGTGTTGGAGCGTTCTTACAGAGTGCAAAGGGCGTTGGTAAGTTTCTCATCTAATGATATTTTTTCCAATTCATCACGCGGCACCACACCTCCGTACACAGCGCCAGAATCCGCCAAGTAACCCCCGTTCGCACCCCAGCCGTAGATCGACACCTCCGTACATAGCGCCGAAATTCACCAAGTAACCCTCGTTCGCACCCCAGCCGTAGATCGACACCACAACCCGTCGTCTTTTGCCCAGAGCCGATCGCCTCTATTCCCGATCAATCCAGGCACGGCGACGCACAAGTCAAATTGATGTCGGAATCCTCAACTGCAACCACGACAACCACTTATCAGCGACAACTGCTTCTCTATTGCGCTAAGCCCGATGCCGAATCCTATTTTGGTTTATGAGGAAATAAATTGCTTGGGCCCAAATCCTATTTTGGTTTATAAGCCCAATTCTATTTTTTGTTAGATATACTTAGCCCAATTTATTTATTTATTTGCAGAGAGGAATACATATGTTATAAAAGGTGGGTTATTCTCATTATTTGGGAATTCACGTCTCAGTTAGGTATTTATTGAGGGGATTTATTCATCGTTGAGGGAATCACGATTACTTAGATCACAAAAAATCATAAAAAAAAATTCAAATTTATACGCTACAGTGCGGTATAATCGAGAAGACTATAGTATAACTGATAATCAATACTATAATGCACTATAGTAAAATCGTAACACTATGGTATAACCGATAATCAAATTATGGTATAACAGAACATAAAAAACACCAATATTATAACAAACTAAGTATACCTGAACATCTTTAAATACTATAGTATAACTGAACATTTTAGGTACATCAATAGTATAACAAACTAAGTGAAAATTGTTGAATCCATTTGAGGCCATAGTATCAGTTTGAATTTATTTGAGAAGATCCATCAGTTTGCTTTCATTCTTCCGGAAGGACTGAACCGGCGGCCACCCCACAACATGTGCCCTGTATCAACCCCTTATTCATCGATCTGAACCGTGATTCTCGGGATTCAGGCTCCTTTGGGGAGACGACCTCCTAGACGACGCAAATATGAACGTTTTCTCACTAAATACATGGAATTTCGGTTTGACTCCGGCTAATGAGGTCATCGTTGCCGCCGCTGAGAAGGTGGAAGCCTCCGATAGTTCCGTTCACAACCGCCACAGAATCTCGCCACACCTTTCCCACTGCCCTATTTCCTCGTCGGCACCGGAACCTCAACCTCCGCCACCCCTAACCGCCTTCTTCCCTGGTTGAACGGAATATGAAAAACAAACATCCCCTTCAAAAAAATGAAAGATAAACAGAACGAAACCTACCGCCTTGTCGCCGCCGCCCCCACCGCGCCTCTAGATCCGCCCCAAAAGACAGGGGCGGCCTCCACCACCGCCGCCTCCAAATCCGCCGCACAAAACAGAGGCGGCCTCCACCGCTGCCATCTCCAGATCCGCCGCAAAAAATAGAGGGGGCCTCCACCGCCTCCACCTTCTGTCTTCTCCGACGAGTTTCATGAATAGGAACCTCTATAATATATATATATATATATATATAGAGAGAGAGAGAGAGAATGTGTATTATAAATGAATGGTGTGAGGGTTGCTCTTTTAAAATATTTCTGCACGTGGTATTCCCAATAAAAAGAAACAGTTCACTTTATTAATACCACATACTACCTATATATACTTAATTAAGTATAATTTAATAGATATAATTACCATCAGACACTTTATTAACCCTAAACTTGACCTAGATGTAAGTTACTTTTTAAGTATGACTAGGATTTGTTTTGTGTGGTAGAGATAGACCAGTGTGTGGTTGCCCCTTTTAAGGGGTATTTGGTTCGTTTGATTACTTGAGACTAATCTTTAGTCTCAGGTAATGTTTCGTTTGGTTTGTGGCATTTTGGCATAGGACTATTGGTCAGTCCGGAATCCGAATCCCAGTAATCCCTCAAATTCAGTATTTTCTAGTCACATGTGTTTGGAGGAATTACTAAGTCCCAACACAAAAATTGACATATTTAATCATAATTCAATTAATTCTCCAATTTAATTCTATAGCTTGGTGAGGGTAAAATTTGAAATTTGCATATTAATCCTACTCAATCCCTAAATCCAAACACAATTTATTTTTATTTTTAATTTACATAGAGCTAGGGAAGATTGTAGCAGTTGAAGCTACACATTAACGCTCTCATCTTAGTTACAAATTGAACTTAATATTAAAGCCTAATGTTTAGCACAAGATCTACTTTCCAAAGTTATATGACCTGTATTTATCATCTTACTCACGAGAATCAAATCAATTCCATCTGGATTTTGCACACACACGATTACCGCTCTTCATTTATTGCATACGGTGTTGCACCATCACGACCTCCATTCCAATCTGTTCGTTAATGCTGTCTCTCGAGGAAGATTTGGTGAGCGCCGCTTGCAAAAACTTTGCATTGTTGCGGTTGAAAACTGGAAATCCACCATTGCCCACTACTCTCTTCCAAATCGCCTCCGGCCGCCGTCGCCCTAAATTGCAACCACCACCGCCTCTTGGATCGAAGTTGAGCCAGACATCGTGCTCACCCGCCTACAGCCTCTGTATAGTAACAAAAAATGGTATCCTTTTGAGCTTTAAGTATGATTTTTTGAAAACAAATTGAAGAGAGAGTTGTAAAAAATTAGTAAATTAAAATTGGGTGGTGAGAATAAATGTATAATAATTATATTAGGTAATGAGAACAAATGAATTAAACAACATTGATTTTCCTCCTAAATAAGGTAATCATTATCCTCGTTTGATTACCATCTATCTCATTCTATAATCATTCTCCTCAATCAATCCCCAATTCCACAATTAATAACTTTTTTTTTTGTCAACTTATTCCAAAATTTGAGCACAGCACTAATGATATAATAATCATGAACGCAAACTCTCATTCAACATATGTAAAAGTAAAAAAGAAAAAGAAAATAAAATTTCATTCACATTACCATTGAAGAATTATAAAATCATCCACAATATATATTTAAAAAATAAAAACAATTATTATTATTATTTTTATATTTTATTTTAATACACTACTTTTACACATCATATTGCACTAGTACACTTATTTTTATACATCACATCTATTTTCTTAATAATCGTGCACAATAAAATTGCATAACAAAATTGATTTAGGTACAAACTCTTGTTTAGCCTTTTTTAAGGTACAAACTCTTTTTTGTCCATAAATTTATAAAAACTCTTTTTTGGCATTTTTTTAAAATAAGTGACTAATATGCCTTTAATTCTCAATATTTATTTTAAAATTTGCTTTTCACCCCTAATCTTTTTCCTATTTCGTTTCGTACACAAAATTAAAATAAATGACTAATATACATTTAATCATAGTAATTTTTTGACGGAGTTGGGTCGGAAAGATTTTTTACGTTCCTTTAATCTAGAAAAAATTAAAAAGATACATGATTGCGACTAATATTATTTTTTTAATTTTTAAGGATTAAATAAATAATCTTGAAAGGTCGGAACCTGGTCGGAGTCCGATCAATTTTTCTAGAAATAGCATATTTAGTAAAAAAAAATTGTGACGGAGTTAGATCGAAATTACTTCTTAGGTTATTTTTACCTAAAAATACTATGCATATGTAAAATTTTGATTGACGTTATCTTATAAATTTTTACTAGTAAAATAACTAGTATTTGAGTGCGACTCCTGTGCATGCGAGTGCATACCATGCACTCGCTATTGGGCCCGAAATTGAAACCCAATTAAAAAACTCGGCCCAAACATAAAAAACCTCGCGGATCCTTTAAAAATTCGGGTCTAACCCGATTTTAACCTAATAAATGCGCGCGAACAATGAAATTACACAAGCTGAGAGAGAATTGGAATCGAGGAAACGTGATTATGGCCGATTCTCATGAAACAGGTACTCAAATCGTAAAAACTTTATATACATATATATTCCTAATATCTTTCTCAAATTATTATACGCAGATGATGATATGTATATAAATCAACAAGAAGAAGAAGAAGAAGAAGAAGAAATTCATGAAATAGCAGAAGAACCAGAAGAAGAACAAGAGCAAAGTGATGATTGCAACTTAATAGTTCAAGAAGAACAAAATATTGACGAAGAAGGTACTTCAATAATTCTAGTAATATTATTTATGAGGTTGTTAAAAACTATTCTACAGGTATTGATAAACTATTCTTAGGGTATTCACTGAATATTCTAAAGGTATTGATATACAACACTACAGGTATTAATAATATATTATAAGGTATTGATAAACTATTCTTAGGGTATTCATTTTATATTCTTAAAGTATTAATAAAATACACTACAGGTATTCATAAAAATATTATTATGATATTGGACAACTATTCTTAGGGTATTCATTGAATATTCTAAAGGTATTCATACACTACACTACAGGTATTGTTAAAATATTATAAGAGTATTGATAAACTATTGTTAAGGTAATCATTGAATATTCTTAAGGTATTAATATACTACACTACAGGTATTAATAAACTAATATAAGGGTAATTATTTACTATTCTTAAGGTATTCATTGAATATTCTTAAGGAATTCATAGAATAAACTATAGGTATTAATAAACTATTATAAGGGTATTCATAAACTATTATTAGGGTATTTAAAAACTGTACTTCAGGTATTACTAAACAAAAGTTCAGGTATTCATAGAATATTCTTAGAGTTTTGATATACTACACTACTGGTATTCATAAACTACAATAAGGGTATTGATAAAGAATTCTTGGGGTATTTATAAATTCTTCATCAATTTTTGTTAAATAATACTTGTTTACCAATACAATTGTACTTGAAATTTTATTTAATAAAGTAAGGTTTTATATATTTGTTATTCAGGTATTTTATATTTGTTATTTATACTGATAAAATTATTTTCTATACTAAATTAGAATCTAGAGCAGATTCCCGGGATATAAGAGGTTCTTTACTTGGTGTGGAAAAAGATACAGTAGATAAAATGTATAAATTATACTGTATGCATGCACGTTCTCTGGGATTCAGTGTTAGAAAATCAACAAACAGATTTTCTCGGGGGGATGAACGTATATTATTGTCCAAGTTGTTCGTCTGTTCTAGTTCTGGATTAAGAAAGGATAATAGTGATTCAGGCACTGGAACATCAGAAAGAAAAAGGAGTATTGGAATTACAAGGACAGATTGCAAGGCTAAAATGCTAATCAGGAGAACTAATGAAGGAACATATGAAGTTGTACAACATGAAAGAGAACACAATCATGTGTTAACTAGGATTGAGTGGGGCCATTTACATCGTTCTGAAAGACAAATTACAGCAGAAAAAGCCAAAGTTATAGAGGATATGCTGTCATCAGGCATGAGAATAATAGACTCATATAAATACATGTCACATGAAGTTGGAGGTGAAGAAAATTTAGGACACACAATGAAGGATCATTACAACCTTGTGAACAGATTAAAGATGGAACAAATTAAAGGAGGGGATGCCAGAAACCTAATTGACATTATGGAAAAACAAGAATCTGAAGAAAAGGATTTTTTTTACAAAATTAGGTTGAATGAAGATGGAAGACTCTCTAGTATATTTTGGAGAGACTCTCTAATGTTAGAAGATTATCAAATCTACGGAGATGTGATGGTTTTTGACACCACATACAGAACAAACAAATACAATCTCATTTGTGCTCCTTTTGTAGGAATAAACAATCACTGGAAAAATGTGATGTTTGGCTGTGCATTCATATCAGATGAAAAGACAGAAACATTTGAGTGGCTTTTTCAGATTTTCAAGAAATCAATGAGACATAAAAGCCCCAAGACTATATTCACAGACCAAGATTTAGCCATAGCAAATGCTGTGGAAAAGGTATGGTATTAATATATTGTTCTTAATGTATTCTAATACTATTATTGTTGAAATATATAATACTTTTTATTTATTAGGATGTTCATATTTTATCAAAAAGAATATTCATAAATTGTTCATAGGGTATAAATATATTACTCTTAGGATATACAAGTATTATTCTTCACATGTTAATATTCTTAGTCAGATTCAAATGCAGTTATAACTTGAGGTATAAAAATATTGTTCATATGGTATTCATATTTGTTCATAGGGTATTCATCTTTATTCTTAGGGTATTAATCTTTTTTCTTAGGGTATTCATATTTGTGCATAGGGTATTCATATTTGTTCTTAGGGTATTCATATTTGTTCTTAGGGTATTGATATATTATTCTCAGGTATTACTGTTTTTTCTTAGAGTATAATTAATTAGTCTATAGGTATAAATATATTTGCCTTTAAGTATTTTGGTAACTTGAAATTTTATTTCAGGAATTTTCAGAAACAAGACACAGATTGTGTCTTTGGCATCTCCAACAAAATGCAATTTCCAGATTTGGAGAACTTAAGAGAGATGGCCCATTCAAAAATGCTTTTAACTATTGTTTATCAGGTTCTGCTGATCAGAATGATTTTGAAATCAGTTGGCAAAACATGATATCAACTTATGGACTGGAAAACAATACCTGGTTCAAGAGACTATATAGTCTTAAGGAAAAATGGTGTACAGCATTGAGTAAGAATATATTTTCTGCTGGAATAAGATCATCCCAAAGAAGTGAAAGCACAAATCATGCAATCGGATTCAAAGCTCACAAACAGACAAATTTGACATAATTCTACAAGATTTTCAATAACACAATAAGTCAATGGAGAAGGACAGAAAAAAAGGATGAATTCAACTGTTCTAGAATGACACCAGAATCTCCTTTTGGAATGAAAGGGATTATAAAGCATGCTGCAGAGGTATACACTCATAGCTTATTTAAGCAATTTGAAGAAGAATTCTCAAAATCTATATTTGCATCTTCTTTGGTTGCTGAACTCTGTGACACAACATTGGTTTATAATGTCAAGAGTGATGAGGAAGAAAGAAGTAACAGAGTAGTGTATGACACTGCAATGAACCTATTCAGCTGTGATTGTAAGAACTTTGAAGAAATAGGAATACTATGCTATCACTGCATCAGGGTGATGAATGTACATTCAATACAAAAAATACCTGATAATTATATTTTGAAGAGATGAACCAAACTTGCAAAGGAAGAGGTATGGAATAAGATTGCAGCTGAAGAAACAAATGATAACAGGTACAACTTAGAGTATTATATTTTTGGGTATTCTGTAATAACTCTTAGAGTATTATTTTTAATTCTTTGAGTGTGTCTGATTTAAAGATGGAGTATTAGTAAATTATACAGGTTCTAACTAATATTTTTTTTTGAATTAGGGTAAACTGTGGAAACAAAATCCCTTGGAGACATGATATCATAAGAAAATACTACAATGTCAAATTAATGAATGAAGATATTGAAGAAATGAGAGAAGTCATAGAGGAAGGATATGACAAGATTTGTTCAGTTCTTGATGGAAGAAATTCAAAGCAGCAAGAAGACATTGAAGGTCATTCTGAAACATCAAACAGAATTCTCGATCCGGAACGCTCAGTAACTAAGGGAAGAAGTCAAAGGATTAAGAGTGCTGTCCACAGCAGAAAAAAAAGAAAGACAACAAAATTCCAAACATCTCAAATGAAAGAATATGGGTCAATTACACCTAATCCTCATATAATTTGATATAGGAATGTATTTAATGTTTGATTTATATATATAGATTTCGAATTGTTATTTTTTTATGTGTTACTAAACTTATTTCACATGCTTATTAATTTACTGTTATTATTTATATCAGCAATACCCTAAGAACAAATATAAATACCTTAAGAACAAATATGAATACCTTAAGAACAAATATGAATACCCTAAGAACAAAGATGAATACCCTAAGAATAAAGATGAATACCCTATGAACAAATATGAATACCCTAAGAATATGTTAATAATACATTTATGACAAAGATTAATACCCAAATATGAAAAATCAATACTCGAAGATCAATAATAACATACAACTATAATAAAATAACACAATAAAACAAGTAGAACAATATAATATACCTAAAACAATATTATATAATACACAGATAATAAATAAAAAATACTCATAAATAAACGAATTAGGGTTCATTAAAAATAATAATAAAAATATAATATTATTATAATATAAATAATATAATATACTACTATATAGAGCAAAATCAACATCAAACCCTAGACCACAAAGACGACAGTCAACTTCTACTACAAAGCGCCGGAATCTTCGACTACAAAACCGCGACAACATTCAAAGGTAACATGTATACCCCATCGTTATATCACTCTCAGTCTCTCTCTATCTCTGACTCTGTATGTCTCTATCTATCTATCTATCTATATTTTAGTTCATTAAGTATATTCATGTTTGTCTTATTCGTAGAATATTACTTGTACTTCATTTATTTAATGAAAAAAATGCTCAAGTTTTACTTCTTCAGGTATATTCTTCAAATAATAATATAGCTATAAAAGTACAGAGTGATTTATACAATATAATATTCGTTCTTTGAGTATTAATATTTGTTCTTTGGGTATTAAGATTCCTAAATAATTATGTTACTCTTCAAATAATTATTTTACTTTGTGTATTTGTTCTTTGAATTAGTCTTGTGGTAATAATAAATCATGTTTAGGTATTAATATTTGTTCTTTGAGTATTAAGATTCCTAAATAATTATATTACTCTTAAAATATTAATAAATTGTTATTGAGCTGCTATATTTTAGTTTATGAGTAATGTTAATGTTAACATGAATATTTTTTGATATTAAACAGATGACTTCTTTCGTTCGTATACTGTTCAATGAAGAGTGCTTCCTTCCAAGATTGGTAAATTTTTTATATTGTATAATATATAAAAATGTATAGAATATTGAATGACAATTACCTGATGTTGTGTGCAGAGAGTACCTCCTATGTTTGTAGATAATTTTGAAAATTTGTTTGAAGAATCTTCTACTGAGGTAACTCTAACAGCTAGCTACAAACCTGGACAAACATGGAGGGTCAGTATTAACAAGATAGGAAATTTTCATTATTTGAATGATGGATGGCCAACATTTGTCCAAGATAACAACATAGAAACACTGGATTGCCTGAATTTTGAACTGGTTGATGCAAATACACTACATGTTATAGTATTTTCAAAATCAGGATGCTGCAAGAACTGCCCAAGTGATGGTTTGTTATTTTCAAAAACATAAATTCATCTAAATTATAAAAACATATTTCTAATACATTTTGAAGTGTTTTAATTAACTAACATTTGTGTTTTAAAATTTTGGGTTTAACAGGAGGGGAGGATGATGAACCTGCTTTTAATGAAGATGATAATGAAGAAAACCAGCTTTCATTGGAAGAGATGAACCTGGCTTTTACAAAAGAGGTCAAAGATTACCACTTCCAGGCCAACAAGATGGTAAAATTATATACATATACACACATGTACATACTATTTAAAACTTGTTTACATCTAATTAATATATAAAACAATAAATTGGTTGCAGGACATTCCTATTAGCTTCATGATAGCAACAGGACTAAGGAACAAATCTGAGATAACTCTGAAAGATGAACAAGATAGGCTTTGGACTGTTCAAGTAAGGATAAGGCGAGGAGGAGTATATTCAATGTGTAGTGGCTGGAAGAGGTTTCTGATTGAGAACAATGTGACAATTGGAAGCATGGTGGAGTATGAGTTCGTATCTGATACACTCATACGTGCAACTGTTTAAAACAATTGATGTTTTTTATTTTGTCAAACTGATAACTATTTTGCCTCATGAGAGGTTTCCTTTTATTTGCTTTAGGTACAATGGGATAATTTTGAACATTAATTATTTTGGTATTATTGCTTATAATTATTAACTAATATTATCTTATAATTTTCTATTAATTTTATGTTCATAATCATTAGTGTTATTGATAAATTATTCTATAGGTATTTATAATTGTTCTTAGGGTATTTATAATTGTTCTTGAGGTATTCATACTTATTCTTGTTTATATAAATTTAATCTACATAAACACATAATTGTTCTCGAAATATTCATAATTTGTGGAATTTTAAAAAACAAATTATTAAATTAAACTAGAAACTTATAATTTATAAGCTCATACAATTATTTAATAGAATATAATATGAATATTTCATTATTGTTATATAAGTATTCATAAATGTTCTTCAGGTAGTCAAATTTATTCTTGGGGTATGTATAAATGATCTTGGGGTATTCATACTTATTCTTGTTTATATAAATTTAATCTGCATATACACATAATGGTTCTTCAAATTTTTATAATTTATTAAATTTAAATTAAATTTATAATTTAATTGGTTATTTATAGTTTATAATTTTAACCTGATACCATAATTTAATTGAATATAATTCAATTATTTCATTATTGTTTTATAATTATTTATAAATTTTCTTCAGATAGTCAAATTTATTCTTAAGGTATTTTAAAATGCATATACACAAAAAGGTTCTTGAAATATTCATAATTTGTAGAATTTTAAAACAGTAAATTATTAAATTAAATTAGCTATTTATAATTTATAACCCGATACGATAATTTAATTAAATAAAATACAAATATTTCATTATTGTTCTATAAGGATTCATAATTGTTCTTCAGGTATTCAAAGTTATTCTTGAGGTACTGATAATTGTTCAAGGGGTATTCATAATTACTATTCGGGTAATCATTATTCAAAGTTATTCTTGGGGTACTTATAATATTTAAAAGAAAATCAAAATTAAATAATTAAGAATAAATAAAAACCTAAATAATGTTGAAAAAAAACAAACACAAAAAACAATACACTAAATTAGAAAAATGAATACCCAAAGAACAAAAAACAATACCCTAAGTTATAAAATGAATACCCTATGAAGAAAAAACAATACCCGAAATTAAAAAAAGAATACCAGAAAAACAAAAACAATACCCTAAGTAAAAACATAAATACCCGAAGAACAAAAAATAATACCCTAAGTTAAAAAATACCTAAAAAATATAAACTAGTTATTCAATAACATTAACAACACAGATTTTAACTATTTCAAAAGGATAATTCATAAAAACACCAAAAAACACATCAATATACTGAGAAATTAAAACTATTCCACTAATATAAACACATATAATATGTACACACATATGTTATATTTGTCCAAAAACTCAATCACCACCAACACAACCACAAACAACCACCAAAACAACCTCAATCAATTGTTCAGTAAACAACCTCAACCACCAAAACAATCACAATCATGTGTTAACCGACAAATTGTTCAGTAAACAACCCCAACAAAACCAACAAAGTGTATCAATCAATTGTTTTTCCTCTTTCCTCTTCCCAAATTAGAATCCAAACTCTTTAAGCTATCAGCTGCACGCTTTTTCCTCACTTCTAATGCTTTCTCACCTTTCTTCTTCTTCTCTAAAGCAAAACCCTCAATCAAACTTGACTTACTGTTATAAAAATCATATACCTTTTGTATGATTTTTGACCTAGATTCATTGAAGTTTGATAGAACTAAAACTGCACAAATTTCTGCCCGCATAACTAACCGAATAGCAGCCTAACGAATAAAGAATAAAAAAAAAGTTACAAATAAAGAAAATAACAAAAATTCAATCTAAATAATATATAAAATACATAGAATACCTTTGTCATGTCTGGTGAAGAGTATGCAAAACCACTGAAATGCTTCATATGGTGCATCATGTACACACCGCAATCTTTATCAGCCTTTCCTGTCTGCCATTTCAACTCAACTTGTTCACATTTCCACTTATTAAAATCTGCTCTCGGATGCTTCTTAGATATCAAATACTTTGACATCATGGATAACTATAAAACAACCAAATAGAACAAAATTTAATTAATAATACAACACAAAAAAAATAGATATAAAGAAATAAGATAAAAATTCTTAAATAATTTACCAATACTTTAGCAGAGTTGTAATAAACAGTGACATGTTCTTCGTGCTTCATATTATCCAAAATATGTACCATAGAGTCAACAAAATTAATTGCAAAAATAACATAATGACTGTGAATACAAAACAGGACAAAGATCTGAAAGACAAAAAAAATAATTATTAAAACATTGATTAACACAAAATATTTATTTAAAAAAAGTAGAAAATAATATTATAAAAACTAACCATATCTGCATTCAAAAATGAGCCTTCATAAAGAGATACCCACTCATTCCAGATACCACAAATATTATCATAAACAGCACCAATTGATTCTTTATCTATCATCACTCGTGCCAGCAAATACTTTTTACATAAAAAAGAAGAAGAGAAGTATAAGAACTTCAATTAACAATACATCAATAAGAAAATAGTAATACTCCAAGTAAAAAATTATAATACCCCATTAACAAATTATACTACCCAAAGAACAAATATATATACCCAAAGAACAAAAATTAATACCCTTAGTTAAAACATAAATACCCTACCAATAACAACAACAGAAACAATAAAAACACAGAAAAAAGAAGAAAAAACAAAAATATATTACATTTCATTGAGATCTGTCATATTAGAAATTATATTAATAATAACTAAGACTATAATTGAAGTTCAACTAATAATACTCCAATAAGAAAGCAGAAATACTCCAAGTACAAAATATAATACCCCATCAACAATTTATATTACCTGAAGAACAAACATAAATACCCTAAGAACAAAAATTAATACCCTAAGAACAAACATAAATACCCTAAGAACAAAAATTAATACCCTTAGCTAAACCATAAATACACTAACATAAAATACTAATACACTAAGAAATACAAAAACAGAAACAATAAAAACACAGAACAAAAACAAGAAAAACACAAATAAAGTACATTTCATTGAAATCTTTCATATTGGAACTTCTATTAATAAGAACTAACACTATAATTGAAGTTAAAATCACTAAAAAAAAAAACCTTACATTGTGATTGAGATTAAAGCAGAATCTGCTCCGCCTACCATCAGAGATAATTTCACCATTAATCTCCAAACACCACGCATTAATAACAGAAATATCAATCTCTTCATTCGGCAACAATGTCATCATCCCATCCTTATAAATAGAAATATGATGTTTGTGATCATAATAATTGTCCCTAAAAGAAGACAAACACACAGTTTTAATATAAAAACACCCAATATATTTATATATTTAAATACAAATATTAAAAGGCTACTTACACTTGAACAGCATCCTTCCCTTCATAGAAACAAAAATCAACAACTTCCAAATGAGTTTGGTACATATTCTTCAAGAATTTTTTATGTTTCGTAACCAATTTCGAAACATATCCATTTTCAGCATCAATCTTCCAAAACAAACTACCCAAATCATCACCTACATCTTTCCTCTTCACACTAATAGATTTTATTGCACTATCAAGTTGTTCATCAGCACTACCCAAAGAACTACCCTTCCCTTTCAAAATTACAAGTTCCTTTGGAGTACTCTGTGACTCAACATCAACAACAGCAGGATCATCAACAACTCTCTCAAACTTTTTCAGAACTTTCCCAACCAAATTCTCTTCAACCTCAACAGGAACATCAACTTCCACAGGGATCATAAAAAAATCATCAACCTCACTTTCCAACTGTAACAAATTCAATTCTACAGGATTTCCTACACCAATTCCACTCTTCACAATTTCCTTCCCTTCCACACTTTTATCAACATCTCTTTCCAAAACAACCTCAGACACCTTACCAGCATTGTCAACATTGATTACTTCTTTCACCTTACAAGCATTGTCAGCATTGTCACTTCCTTGATTCACACCTTCAATTGCTTCTTTTGATACATTCTTCATATCAACATTCCCTTCCTTCAAACCCACATTACCTTCTTTCTCAATTTCTTCTCTACCCAAAACCTCATTCCCTTTCTCAAGATGAACACCATCTCCAACAAAATCAGCATAATTCCCCTCAGGGAACCAAGTATCTTCATTACCACTTAAATTGGTTGCATAAACAACTTTTTCAGGTGTAAGCAATTCAAAACTTGGAGCTGAAGAAGCCAATTCCTTCATCATCGTCACATACTTAACAAGTGTATCAACATAACGATGAAGCTTTGGATTCATAAAAAAATTTTGAGTTTCTGAAACATCAGATCCACTCGTAGATTCCAATTGTGAGTTGTTTGAATTTTCGCAGTGTCAATGTAATCCAACAGCTTCTGAACCTTAACCATAAAATTCGAAGAAAATTCTCTTGCATCTTGTTCAATTGACTGCATAAGCACTTTAATATCCTGAAATAAAATTACAAAAAACAATAATGAAATATATACCAATTGAATGAAAAAAAAATACCTTAAAAGAAAATAAAAATACCTCAAGTGCCACTGATTAATACACAAAGAGAATTTTATTAAATACCCAAAGATGAAATGAATCATACCTCAAATGAATCATCACCAACCTTTTTCTTCTCATGAGCCTTTGATTGGGCCTCTGATTTCTTCAGGCTTTCATTAACAGATAAAGGATAAACATCAACAACTAATTCACCAGAACCAAACTGTCCACTAATGGCCTCTTGTATACACCTCTCCCTAATTTTCTCATCAGTCCAGTGCTTGATCAATGGGATCGAGTTAGGCTGACACACACCTCTCCACTTCAAACGATGCAAATATATTATTTGCAAAATAACAACACAACCACTGATATTCTTCACACCATTGTTTCGATTCGTCAAAACAGATTCACATAACCTCCTCAAAACAAATGTACACCAATCATATTTTGAAATATTACCAACATCCTCTAAAGCTTTAAAAAAATAAGAACTTATAGTTCTATTGGCAGAAGGACAAAGAAAACAACATAAAGAATAGAGAACAAACATTCTCTTAAAATCATCACCACCATCACCACACTTTTCCAATATAATAGGAGGAATTTTCCATATCTGAGTTTTTGTAGCAATACCAAACCTCTCCCCAAAAGAAGTAAACGCAGACAAATCATCTGACCTTGAGTAGACAGGAACATCGTTGCCTTCATTCCTCGGGATCATTAGAACATCATAGACATCATCAGCACTAACTGAAAAATGCCTAAATTGATCCAATGTAAACATCAGACTGCTTCCATTAAAAATATCTACTAAAAAGAAATACATCTCTTTACTAAAAATTTTAGTAATCTTCACATGAAGCAATCCAACAAACCCAATACTCTCAACAGCTTCTCTTTGTTTCTCATTTAATGATCCAGTCAATTGAGCTAATGAACTGGGACTACATTGTGTTAGAAATTTGCTGCACAAATAACAATATAAATATAAATTATATTGGAAAAATTAATACCCTAAGTTAAAAAATGAATACCCAAAGAAAAAAAACTAATACCATAAGTTAAAACATAAATACTTAAAGAAAAAAACAAAAACACTCAGTAAAAACATTAATACCAGAACAACAAAAAACAAATAACCTTAGTTAAAACATGAATACCAGAGGATCAAAACACAATACCCTAACTTAAAAAATGAATACCCAATGAAAAAAAAAACAATACCCTAACTTCAAACATAAATACTATGTACACTACACTACAGGTATTGAAAAATTCATAAGTTAAAACATAAATACACTAAGCTAAAAAATAAATACCCAATGAAAAAAATAATACCCCAAGTTAAAACATGAATACCCGAAGAACAAAAAATAAAACCCTAAGTTAAAAAATAAATACCCAAAGAACAAAAAATAATACCCTAAGTTAAAACATGAATACCCAAAGAACAAAATCCAACACTCTAAATTAAAACATTATCAAACATTAATACACAACAGAAATACAAAAAGAAACACATACTTT
>JAPKLY010000158.1:572863-609929 GCA_026898435.1 Prunella vulgaris | reverse complement strand
ATCTTTTTAATTTTTATTAGTAGAATAACTAGTATTTTGAAAAGTCGGATATTTGACTAAATTTATTAAAAATATCATTTGCAATAGTATTTTTTTTACGGAGTTGGGTCGGAATGACTTTTATGTTCCTTTAGTCTAGAAAAAATATAAAAGATACATAATTACGAGTAACATTATCTTTTTAATTTTATAAGGATTAAATATGTATTATTTCTAAGTTCGGAATTTGGTCGGAGTCCGATCAATTTTTTTTAGGAATAGCATATTTAGTAAAAAAAATTGTGACTGAGTTAGGTCGGAACTACTTTTTAGGTTATTTTTACCTAAAAAACACTATGCGTATATAGAATTTCTATTGATGTTATCTTTTTAATTTTTATTAGTAAAATAACTTGTATTTTGAAAAGTCGGATATTTCTTCAAATTTATTAAAAATATTATTTGCAATAGTGTTTTTTTTTACAGAGTTGGGTCGGAATGATTATTAGTAGATAACGTTAGTCGTAATCATGTATAACATCAATAGAAATTCTATATACGCATAGTGTTTTTTAGGTAAAAATAACCTAAAAAGTAGTTTCGACCTAACTCCGTCACAAAAAAATTTATAAATATGCTATTTCTAAAAATATTGATCGGACTCCGACAAGATTCCGACCTTAGAAATAATACATATTTAATCCTTAAAAATTAAAAAAGATAACGTTAGTCGTAATCACGTATCTTTAAAATTTTCTCTAGACTAAAGGAACGTAAAAAATCATTCTGACCCAACTCCGTCAAAAAAATACTATTGCAGATAATATTTTTAATAAATTTATTCTAATATCCAATTTTTCAAAATACTAATTATTTTACTAGTAAAAATTAAAATGATAACGTCAATTAAAATTTTATATATGCATAGTATTTTTTAGGTAAAAATAACCTAAAAGTAGTTCCGACCTAACTCCGTCACAAAAAAATTTACTAAATATGCTAATTCTAAAAAAAATTAACCGGACTCCGACCAGATTCCGACCTTATAAATAATACATAGTTAATTCTTAAAAATTTTAAAAAGAAAACGTTAGTCGTAATTATGTATTTCTTAAATTTTCTCTAGACTAAAGGAACATAAAAAATTATTCCGACCCAACTCCGTCAAAAAAATACTATTGCAAATGATATTTTTAATAAATTTGAAGAAATATTCGACTTTTCAAAATACTAGTTATTTTACTGGTAAAAAGTAAAATGATAACGTCAATCAAAATTTTATATATGCATAGTGTTTTTTTAGGTAAAAATAATTTAAAAACTAGTTCTGACCTAACTCCGTCAAAATATTTTTTATACTAAATATGCTAATTCTAAAAAAATTGACCGTACTCCGACCAGATTCCGATCTTAGAAATAATACATATTTAATCCCAAAAAAATAAAAAAGATAATGTTACTCGTAATTATGTATCTTTTAAATTTTTTCTAGATTAAAGGAACGTAAAAAATCATTCCGACTCAACTTCGTCAAAAATACTATTGCAAATGATATTTTTAATAAATTTGAAGAAATATCCGACTTTTCAAAATATTAGTTATTCTACTAATAAAAATTAAAAAGATAACGTCAATAGATATTCTATATACGCATAGTAATTTTTAGGTAAAAATAACTTGAAAAGTAGTTCCGACCTAACTCTGTCACAAATTTTTTTACTAAATATGCTATTTTTAAAAAAAATTGATCGGTCTCTGACCAGATTCCGACCTTAGAAATAATACATATTTAATCCTTAAAAAATAAAAAAGATAATGTTAGTCGTAATCATGTATCTTTTACATTTTCTCTAGACTAAAGAAACGTAAAAAATCATGCCGACACAACTCCGTCAAAAAAATACTATTGCAAATAATATTTTTAATAAATCTAGAAAAATATTCGACTTTTCAAAATACTAGTTATTTTACTAGTAAAAATTTAAATGATAACGTCAATTAAAATTTTATATATGCATAGTGTTTTTTAGGTAAAAATAATCTAAAAGGTAGTTCCGACCTAATTCCGTCACAAAAAAATTTACTAAATATGATATTTCTAAAAAATTGACCGAACTCCGAACAGATTCCGACCTTAGAAATAATACATATTTAATCCTTAAATATTAAAAAAAATAACGTTACTCTTAATTATGTATATTTTAAATTTTTTCTAGACTAAAGGAACGTAAAAAAATCATTCTGACCCAACTCCGTTAAAAAAAATACTATTGCAAATGATATTTTTAATAAATTCGAAGAAATATCCGACTTTTCAAAATACTAGTTATTTTACTAATAAAAATTAAAAATATAACGTCAATCAAAATTCTATATATGCATAGTATTTTTTAGGTAAAAATAACCTAAAAAGTAGTACGACCTAACTCGATCACAATTTTTTTTTACTATATATGCTTTTTCTAAAAAAATTAACCGGACTCCTACCAGATTCCGACCTTTCAATAATACATATTTAATTCTTAAAAATTAAAAAAGATAATGTTAGTCGTAATAATGTATCTTTTAAATTTTTTCTAGTTTAAAGGAACGTAAAAAATAATTCTGACCTAACTCCGTAAAAAAATTCAATTGCAAATTATATTTTTTTATAAATTTAGACAAATATCCGATTTTTCAAAATATTAATAATTTTACTAGTAAAAATTAAAAAATAATGTCAATCAAAATTTTACATATGCATAGTGTTTTTTAGGTAAAAATAATCTAAGTAGTCCTGATCTAACTCCGTCACAAAATTTTTTACTAAATATATTATTTCTAAAAAAATTGATCGGACTCCGATCAGATTCCGACCTTTCAAGATTTCTTATTTAATCCTTAAAAATTTTAAAAATAATATTAGTCGGAATCATGTATCTTTTTTTAATTTTTTCTAGATTAAAGGAACGCAAAAAAATCATTACGACACAACTCCGTCAAAAAAATACTATGATTAAAGGTATATTAGTCACTTATTTTAATTTGATGTAAAAAACGAAATAGAAAAAAGATTAGGGATGAAAAGAAAAATTTTAAATAAAAAATTAAAATTAAGAGTATATTGGTTACTTATTTTTAAAAAAGTTTAATATTTTTTTTATATAAATTTGGAGATAAAAAAGAGTTAGTTTTATAAAAAAGGGGCTAAAACTTAGAGTTTTCTCATTGAAATTATATATCATGGATATAGGGAATATAAAATATAAATAGTTTAAATAGGTTCGACATAAGTATTGTGCACCCATAGTTAACTAGCTTGATCCGGACTATTCAACAATATTTAAATGATAAAATAATTTCGAAAACGTCTTTATAAAACAAAGAGCGATAGACTTTCATTTCATAACGACACTTTTTATTAAACTTATGTCGTGCGCAACCATCACACGATTCATGCATATAACTTTCCCGCCCACAATAACACGACTTTAAGAAACACATGAAGTTCAAATGCTTAGACCACGAGCAAACACAGAAGCAAATGCCGCCATTTTTTCCGGCGGAAGAGACAGCCCGATCTCCAGTCCTCCTTCAAAATCCCTCGATTTACAGATCGACATCGAATACTCCTCCCCGTCAATGGACACAACCTCGAGCTTCCTCGCCTTTCCCCATCCAAAATCAACGCCCGGGAGATCGAATCTCGCCGACCCAGACACCCCCATAACCCTATCTCCGACGGATCCATCCCAATTCTCTGCACCTTTAAACAACTCATTCTTCTTATTCACTTCGGTCTTAATTTCCTCTGCAGCAATCACAAATCCCTCTTCGCCCACCAATTTTTTGTGCTCGATCTTCACCCTTCCAAATCCCAAGCAATTCCCGAAGTAATTACCCGGCACCGGCGGATCTACCCGTCCCCTGGCGTCCACCGGAAAAAGGAAGGTCTCAGGCGTATCGCCGTCGACTTCCTCGTTGCCGGATTTCACCAGGCAACTCCACACGTACGACGTCGTAACGACGAAAGAGGACACTTGGATTAGGCTCTGTTTCTTCCCCAAAACCATTTTCTTAAGCTCTGTTATGTTGTTTTGTGTGAGGATGAACGTTGCTCTGACTCTGTTCGTCGGCACCGGGATCGGTGGCGCCTTGAACGGAATCTTTCCAATTGATTTCCAGATTACAGATCCGATTCGAAGAGCATCTTTAATTACAGATCTATCAAAAATCGGCAGCGATTCACCTTTTCCCCTTTCAAAACAATCGCCTCTGTTTAATCTATTCAGCGAAGCCCACTCTGTCATGAAGCTGAGGATCGAGCTGGCATCGCCAAGGGGGTGAACATTGGCGAAACCCAGGCTCATACCACGGCCGGGAAATAGCGTCACCTGCAGGGCTAAAACGGGAACTATTTTGTAACCGGAATCGTCGATTGCCGGCGGCATATGAGGCACGAAATCGTAGAACTGATCAGCATCTCGGGCGTGGTTCCCGACGAGTTCATTGAAATCGGCGCTCGACTCGGCGATTACCAGTGGCACTGAGTCGCCGGAGACGTAACAGATAACGGGCGTTTTCTCGGTGTCGGAAGGGTGGAGCAAGTTTCCGGCGACTGGAAGGTAGTTTTGTAAAGTGAGAGAGAGTGAATTTTTGAGTTTTGGGACAATGGTTTCGAGGAAATGGGGCTTAGAAGAAGGGTAATCGTAGAAGAGAACACGGCGAATGGGATGATAGTGGATCCATATGATGTCCTGGAAAGAAAGCGGCACCGTTACTTCGGCGGCGGCTCCCGCCGGAGGTGAGATATGGCAATTCTCCAGCAAAATCGTCATGGGGATGGTGGTGGCGAATTAAAATAATGTTTTTTTTTTCGACAAAGGGAAAATATAATAATGTGTCACTGTAGCCCCCACATATATATATATATATATATATAAAAGTCTTCTATGATATTTCCCCTTATTCCAATAGTTATTTCAGTTTCAGCTTTTTTTTCATAGGAATAAAAATATAATATTTAAAAAAATTAATGTATGTGAGTGAAATTAAATAATAAAAATATCTTTTATTGATTTTTTAAGTATAATATTTGTTTTTTGAAACATATGAAAAGAGAGTTAAACGTTACAAATAAAAAAATGTGAAAAATTGGAACAAGGAAATACATTACTATTTGGATGAGATTTAATAATTATTTAAAGTGACATTTTATTATTGACATTAAACTATTATTTAATAATAAAAATATATAGTGATGTTTTGTATGTATAAAATATGACGTGAAATGTACATATAATTGAGGAGTAGATTTTTATGAATCAGAGTTCACATAAATGTGTATTATTGATATGTGCAATTATTATCACTATAATTCATATATATTGTCACTGTTATAAAAATATAGGAGTATTTGATTTTATAACAGTGATAGTGTATAACAACAATAATAATCAACTTAACCAAATTTACCGTGAACTCAAATTTATAAAATTATTGTTTTGATTGAATAGAGATAATGGTACAACAAATTATTGCTTTATTGCTAAAAATAGAAATGTAGTACTCCCTCAATTCCATGGGAATTTACACATATTTTTTATTTGGACGTCCCACACAAATTTGCACACTATTAAAAAATGTATCATTGATTTACGTGCATATACACATAATTACCAATATATTACTACTTTATATACATAATACATTTTTCTTAAAAAATGTGTCGTCCCATATGGTACAAATTCCTACGACGGAGGGATTATTACTTTCCAAACTTTTACTTTAAAAAGTTACATTTACATGTTTTTTGAAAAAAAAAAAAGCTATACACATCACTAAAAATAGTAATAATATCTAACAAATATCACTAATATGTATGGTATTTTACAATTTAAAATACATTATTAAATAATATTTATTATTTTACTAGTATATAATAATTGATTGATATTGATTATTATATATATAATTTATATGGGCTCAAGCCTCAAGTTATAATTAAATTTTTATATGTGTGATTAAATAAACTATGTTTAGTAATGTACTTTAAAATGATGGATTGGGTGAACGATTATTTTATATTAATGTTTGAATTTCAAGCATTTTCCCTTAAGAGTAATGACAAGTGTTTTGTAACATTTACTTCTTAAGTGTAGAAAGTTCGTATAGTGAGATAAGTGATCAGTTAAATTATCAATCCACGGAATTAGTGTCTAATGTAGCCCTAAAACTATACGTCGGCGCTTGATTGTACTGTAAACGATCTGTTCTCCAATTAAACTAATTCCAACAATTAAAATAGAAACAACTAACTAAAAAAAAAAATTAAATAGAACTAAGAAATTTACTAAATAAAGCACTAAAATAGCAAACAAATAAATAAATCAACAAAGATAACAAATACGAGAAAAGTGTGTTCGGGTGTTTTTCCTTACGGGGTAATCAATCAATAGTTTGACAAGTTCATTTATCCATTTTGTCGGTTAAAGATAGGAGCAATCACGAAAATTAAACACATTAAACCGTACTGGACAAGCCTAGAAATAACACGTCAATTAAGCACGTAGATTGTTATAGGAATAATTAACTGTTTTCCACCCGGGTAATCACACAAGGCTAAGAAAAATCCTAGTGTGCTTTTCCACTCGTATACTAAGGTGCCCCACCTTTTGTCCCCTCATTAATTACCTAAAGATTAATTTAAGCAACTAATGTAGATTAATGAATTTTCTAATGAAATTACTCAACTCTCGTTGCGATAATCCAATATTAACTCATATCATAAAATCGAACCAACACCCATATGAAATAAACGTATTTATTCAACTCTTGTTGCAATAAACAATCTACTCACAAAATCACCCAGTAACTAATTACCCACATAATTCTAAACACTCGGACACTAAAAATCTAACCAACAATAATCATATCAAAGAAACTCATAACAAAATAAAAACAATAAATCATAAGCATTAAAAATAAAATAGCAAAATTAAATAAGGGTAGAAGTCACCCCTAAATAGTAGTTCTTGAGTCTTTAATAATGTTTAAATTCAAACTACATTTAACTAAAGAAAGCATAAACCCTAACTCTGTGTGTGTGAGTGAAGAGGTGTGGAGGATTTCTCCCCCAGAATGGAGTAGGGCGTCGTGTCTTCTCTTTCTGCCCTTCAGCTGCCTTTTCTTTCTTTCGGGCCTCTGAGTGTAATGGGCCTTAAGAATGAGATGGGCCGCAGGAGTTCAATTGGGTTTAAAGCCCCAAACAAATTTTCTGATTTTCAATCGTACGGCTGTGGAAAATGAAAAAACGTTTTTACCAGGAGCAATTTTTCACAAATCTTCAACGTTTTCTTCCTTCCTCTTCTTCGAACAACTCACAGGCAGGTGATGACCGACGAATGAAGGCGAACTCTGGCGACTGAAACGCTGTTGGCGACGAGCACGAGCTTTGCCGCGACGGTGGACGGCGGTTGAGGCACTCGATGGGTGCTGCTGTGACGTGAGGCAGAGCACAGAGAACAGGGCGGCTGTGTTGGCTCCATTGCAGGCGAGCGACGGCGGACGGCAAGGCTTCGAACGGCGTCGTCGCGTGTGCAGATACCGGCGAACTGGAGCTTTAATCGTCTTCTCCGGCGATTCTGTAGAATTTCCGGCAAGAGAGTGGTTGTTCTTTGGCAAACTCCGGCGAATTTCTTGTCTTGAGCAGTGGGCTGTGAGATGTTGGCTCAGGCGACGGGATTTTCTTCTTCGGCGAGATGGGCAGAGCGTCGTCTTCTTCGACGAGCGTAGAGGTGCAGAGGCTGCAGTGGCTGCTTTTAATTCCGGCGTGTGGAGTGGAGCTATGGTTGTCGATTGAACTGCAGTTCCGAAGAAAATTTGCTTCCAGTTATCTTGATTGCGAGGTTCATGGTTGGAACTTGGAACATGAAATTGATGTGGTTTGCAAACTGCCACGTATCCTTTTCCTTGAAATTTAGTCAACACACATCTGCCATTCTTTAAAAACACAATTTCCTAATTAAATCAAAAAGAACCATCAATGATGAAATTTAGTCAACACACACCAAAAAAAATCTTTGTTTCTAAATCCCAGATGAAGAGAAAAGGCATGGCTAATAAAGGCAAAGAAAGTGATGGGGGATTCCAAAAGAGAGAAAAACAGAAATCTCGTATCAGAGGCATTTTTGAGAATTCTGTGGGTGATTCCGAAGGAAGTAATGGGAACAAAGATTTGGATGCAATTGATGATCTTGTCTCAAAGCAAATAAGAGACGAAGCTATCTTAACATGGAATTTGGGCAAAAGTATTGGTTTGCAGTTTACAGGGAAAGAGGAAGATTTGATTAACAGTTTCTCCAGGTTAGAAAAAAGAGAGTTTACAATTTCAGCGATAGACAAAATGGGGGGAAAAGTCAACGGACCAGATGAGGAGAACCAGAAGGTATGTTCCTTATGAAGATCCTTTCCTATAATATTAGAGGGATTGGGAGTACTGTAAAAAGGAAAGAGATTTTTTCTCTGATTAGGAATCATAATTTTGATTTTTGTTGTATTCAAGAAACAAAATATACTAATCTGAGTGTGAATAGATGCAGAGAGATGTGGGGTAGTGGAAATTTTGATTGGTTCAACCAAAATGCAATGGGTAGATCGGGTGGAATTCTAAGTATATGGAATTCAAGCAACTTTTCTGTTATGAGTGCCTGGGATATGATAGGAGCTGTTATTGTCAATGGTCTATGGGGTGCAGATAGAGTCAGATGTTGCATCGTTAATGTCTATGCACCAGGTCCCTTATCGGAAAGAATTGAGTTGTGGGAACGTATTCAACTTGTGGTTCAACAAAATGAAGATTGCTGTGTGTGTGTAGCTGGAGATTTTAATTCAATTCGGGCACCTGGTGAAAGAATTGGTAGAGGTAATACAACTCCTTCTAATGATTTGGCGGCTTTCGATGGGTTTATTCGAGACTCAAATTTGCTGGACCTCCCCTTAGTAGGAAGAAAGTTCTCTAGATATCAACCAGATGGAAGTTGTAAAAGCAGAATTGATCGAATTCTGATCAACAATAATTGGATGACGATGTGGCCTTCTTCCTCTCTAAGAGGGCTTCCAAGAACAATCTCCGATCATTGCCCACTTGCGCTTGAAATAAAAAATATTAACTGGGGACCAAAGCCCTTCAGATTTATTAATGTATGGTGCTCACATCCTGAGTTTTTTAATTTTGTGAAAAACTCTTGGAATAGTTATGATATTGAAGGCTGGGGGGTTTCAAAGTCAAGGAGAAACTCAAAAAACTGAAAGAGGATTTGAAGAAATGGAATCAAGAGGTCTTTGGCTCCTTCGAACTTAAGATCAACAAGTTGAGAGGGGATATCCAGAAGCTTGATCTTTTTGACGATGCTTTTGGCCTGGAAGATGATGAAATCATTAAGAGAAAAGAAGTGACAGCAGAGCTATTAAGGTGCTTAAATCAGCGGAATAGTTTGCTAGCTCAAAAGGCTAAAATCAAGTGGCTTAAGGAAGGTGATGTTAATTCTAAGTTCTTCCACAGGGCAATAAATTTCAGAAGGAAAAGCAATGGGATAGCCGGGCTGCTCATTAATGGCCTATGGACAGAGGATGTTAGAGCTGTAAAAGATGAGGTGCACTTGTTTTTCAGTGAACATTTCAAGCAACCAAGTTTCTCACGCCCGAAACTACCTGCTGACCTATTTGATAGGAAAATCTCTGTTCAGGACAATGTTCGTCTCTCAGCCCCTTTTACTGAAGAAGAGGTGAAAGAAGCTATTAATAATTGTGAAAGCTCCAAAAGCCCAGGACCTGATGGGTTCAATTTCAAGTTCATTAAAACCTGTTGGAGCGTTATAAGGGTGGATTTTCTTCAGATGCTTACCGACTTCCATTCTTACTGCAGTTTGGTCCGAGGCCTTAACCAACTTTCATAGCACTTATTCCAAAAAAGAGGATGCCACAAGCTTATCAGACTACAGACCGATCTCTCTCATTGGGTGTGCTTACAAAATTCTTGCAAAGCTATTAGCAACTCGTCTGAGCAAGGTCATGGACAAGCTGATCTCACCAAACCAAAGTGCATTCTTGGGTAAAAGAAACATTATGGATGGGGTAGTCATTCTAAATGAAGCGGTTGCTGAAGCAAAACGAAAGAAGGTAGAAAGAGCTTTTTTCAAGATCGACTTTGCAAAGGCCTACGATTCGGTAGATTGGAATTTCCTTGATATGATGCTCAAAGGGTTTAATTTCTGTAGCAAGTGGAGGAGGTGGATAAAGGAATGTGTGTCTAGTGCATATGCATCGGTATTGATAAATGGCAGTACTTCTGGAGAATTCAAGCTTGAAAGAGGACTCCGTCAAGGAGATCCTCTATCCCCGTTTTTGTATCTACTCGTTGCTGAGGGATTAAGCATTTTAATGTCCAAAGCTACGGAGAACAGAGTCTTCAAAGCGGCTGAAATTGGTAAGGAAAATGTGATTATCTCTCATCTCCAATATGCTGACGACACGATCTTCATGGGGGCAGTGAGTACAAAAAATGCATGGGCTATGAAGAGAATTTTGAGGAACTTCGAGCTACTCTCAGGTTTGAAAATTAATTTCAATAAAAGTTGTCTGATGGGTTTGAATGTGGATAGGGGCAGATTACTTAACATGGCTGCCATCTTAGGATGTGATGTTGCAGAAATTCCTTTTTCATATCTTGGAATACGTATCGGTGCCAGCTATAAGAAACCGAGCGAATGGTCGTCTTTGATTGAGAAATTCAAGAAAAAAATAAAGTCTTGGGAAGATCGTAAGATTTCATTTGGCGGCCGAATCACTCTATTAAAAGCAGTTTTATCCTCGTTGCCTATCTACCAGTTCTCCTTCTACAAAATACAAAAAAAAACCTTGAATGTTCTATCAAGTTTACAACGAAAATTTCTTTCGGGGGGGAGTGAGAATAATAATAAAACGTGTTGGGTGAGTTGGAAAAATATTTGTAAACCAAAATCTGAGGGGGGGATTGGGGTTAGGGATTTGGGGATTTTTAATAGGGTGCTTATGGGAAAATGGATTTGGAGATTTCTTGCTGAGGGAGATGGATTGTGGGTGAGAGTGTTAAGATCTTTGTATGGAACATTAGATGTGGGACGGTTAGGTATCATTACTAAGGGTAGTGTAGTTAGAGGGTCTAGCTGGTGGAAGGATGTTATTGGAAATGTCTCGGGAGAAAGTGGGAAATGGCTTTGGGGTAACTTAGATAGATGCTTAGGAAATGGGGTTGGGACAAGCTTTTGGGACAGCTGTTGGGTGGATGGAGAGAACCTTAAGGGTAGATTTCCTAGGTTGTTTCATTTGAGTGCTTTGAGGGAGGCGAAGATAAGTGAGATGGGGGATTGGGAAAATGGAAATGGAAGGCGTCTATTGACTCAAAATTCAAGACGAAGGAGGCGTATGAAATTGTGAGTTATGAGGTTGCTGCTAACACTACGGATTCAACAACTTGCAGATTTCTTCATTGCATTTGGAGCAAAATTCCTCCTATCAAATCATCGGCTATGGCGTGGAGACTACTACAGGATCGACTTCCTACTAGAGTGAACTTGGCAAGAAGACACATTCTACCTCAAGATGAAACTGAAAGCTGTCCATTATGCGACTCAGCCCCGGAATTAGCAGACCATCTTTTTTGCAATTGTTTTGTTACATTGAATATATGGATTGAATGTTTCAAATGGTTGGGCATCTCGACAGTCTCTCATTTTCAGATATCAAGACACTTCATGGTTTTCTCAGGACTGCTTCTTGGCAAAAAGGTAAAATGTTTGCTATCAGTTTGTGGACGAGTATTGTTTGGTCTATTTGGAAAGAAAGGAATAAATTGGTTTTTGAGGGAAAAGACTTTGGAGTGAAGAAAATTATGGACGAAATTAAAGGTAGATTTTGGAGTTGGTGTTCAACGAAATTCTCATCCTTTTGTAATTTTACGTTTGGTGAATGGCTAGAGAACCCGAGAAAAATACTTGAGTGTTAGGATTTGTAAACTTTGAATTATGTACAGGATATTGTTATACCCCATTCTTTCATTAATGAAAATTTTACTTACCAAAAAAAAATGATGAATGGGCCATCAATGAAACTTAACATATATTAAAATTTTGGGCCGAATTCAATTTTTAAATGGACCAACAAGATTAATTAATTAATTAGAACTAAAACAAATGATTTAAGAGATTAACACCAATTAAATTACTTCATAAAATTTGAGAGGTATTTTAGCTCAATAAATCACAATTTTCTACAAAATAAATAGTGAACACCTCTCTCAACAATTAAGCACAAATAGTTAAATTAATGTGAACAAACGCAAGAAATCTAATCAAATTGAGCACTTAAAACACACAAATTTCAAGCAAAAATCACACTAATCAAGTAAGTCTCATGTGTACCAGTTACACGGTGCAACTCATATTCATAAAAAGTTACACTATAAAAGATTCACTTTTCAGTAATAACATGTGTAACTTTTCAGTAGTATTTTGTGTAACTTTTAAAAAATGAATTTGAGTTGCACCGTGTAACTGGTGCATATAAGACTAATCCTTCCCTTAAACAATGAAATGTTATGTTTTTAGTGTACATTATTCTACAATATTATATATTCTGAAAAAAATTTAATTGGGTTACCCTTTCTTTAAGGGTTTATTTAATTTAAAATAATTAAATAATTGTTCTCGTTTTTTTTTTAAATAAAATTAACGTTGTATGTAAAATTGACTTTTTAAATAAATGATGGTGTTAAAAAACGAGGTACATGAATTAGATGGAGCCATGGAGGGGGTGAGAGTTGAGGTTGGAAAATTAAATTAGGATATTGTCTGGACAGTGGAAAGTGTCAGTTTAGTTAAATTAATGAATTCTTTCTATATTCTTTTATAAGTTTGAATTTTTAGAGCAGACATAATTTTTTTTAGGGACTTTTTGTTCAGGGATGGCCACATCCGGATGGGAGATGAATTTTCCCTCATCTCATCCATTTTTCAGAAATGCACACCTCATTCCATCCAAAATATACATCTACCATGTATTATACATATACAAATCTATATAATTTTTTATTAAATAGGGGTGCACTATATATATGATTTTAAAAATTTGAGAATGACCATGTTCATTGGATAATGAATTTTATATGACGTACAACACCATTATTATCTTGGAGTATAGCAAGACCTATAACATTAGTAATTATTTGCAATTTGGAATTAAAGATATTTTTTATTATATAAATAATTTATTATCAAAATAGTTTTTTATTATATATACACAACTTTTATATTATTTATTATTAATTTAATTTATCTAAAAAAATTATTCATTATCAAGTTTATTTCTTTTTTTTTAACTTATTTATGTATTACAAAAAATATAATTAATAATAATTAATATACAATCATTCAATCATTACTCCAATAACTAACAATAATAAAATAATACATCATCTCCAGAAAATATTGATTTGACATAAAGTTTCATCTACCCCGCTACATCCATTTCAATTCAAACATAAATATATACTATTCACAGGATTTGTCTCATCCACTTTTTTTCTCCATTCGAATGTGCTTCATCCACATCCAGACCTATGTTTTAAAAGCGGAAGCGGAAGTTGACCCGGCCACCTTAATATTTTTGGTCGGACCGGGTTCAACCGGGTCTAACCATTTTTAAAGCGGTTGAATCGGTGTGACATCATAAATACATAATATATAATTATATATTTTTTCTAATAAAATTATATATCTTATGAATAAATTTTATTAAAAAAATAAATTAAAGTTAGATATTATAGCGGAGGAGTGTGGAGATTTAGAGTTGTATTTCCAGAAAGTGAAACTATATCTATTATCTAGGGTTATGGATTAAAATTAGACATTATATTATTAAATTATATTTAATATGTATTATATATATAATTAATTTAGTTAATTTTATGTAAAAAAATACCATTTAATTAAAAAATTTATCAAAGCGCCGTTTATGGCCGGTCCAACGAGCGGCCGGTCCAACGAGCGCTTTTCAGGCGCTTTTGAAAATGTCCGGTCCAACGTACTAAAGCGGCTCGGAGAGGTGTCCGAGTAGCGGTCGGACCGGTCCGACCGGCCGGTCCGATCCGCTTTTTAAAACACAGATCCAGACGAAAACAAACACTACCTTATGGTATTATAGTCTGAGCTCACCCAATGTTTTGGGTTCAAAATTGAGAGTCCAACTCACGAGTAAAGAACTTTTAGATGAGACGGAATTTTTCTAGAAATGGTGAAATATTTCTAGTTGGGAATGAGAATTGGGATGAGCAAAAATTTGATTTATTTCTAGTAGTGAATGAGAATTGGGAATAGCTAAATTTTGATTTGGAGAGAGTAATTGTTAATCTGGAGAAAACTTAGTTAGGACACTTGTCATTACATAGAGTGAATTAATTACGTGTCTTTACAATTGTAACTTCTATTAGTGTAGTTGTTCGTCTTTGACCATTTTTGTGACTCGGAGTTAACTATGCTTCTTGATTATCCCAATTATGAGGTGTCTGATGTTGTGGAGCAAGCAGCTTCACCTGGCTGGCTTCTGAAGAGCAACTTATAGGGATCAATTGCTCGCCTTCTCCTATTCTTGACTCTTAATCCCATTCCTAACTTCAATTAATCTTGATCACATACGTTGCCTATCAACAGTAGTGGTTCCTTATATAATACTCTATCAATTAAAGAAAATTTACTAATAGAATTATAAAAGATCTTAAATTCTCTCTTGACTTGTAATAAATTTGTGTCTAAAATATGAAAGGGTAAATAAAAATTTGATCACGTAACTTTGGGAAGTAATAAAATGAGGACCATAATTTTTTATGCAAATAATTTAAAGATTGTGACTTTCAAAAGTCCCAAGTTAAGGCCAAATCAACCCAGGTCATATCAAAATCAACTTAAAATCAAGTCAGGTTACGCCAATTATCTGAATTTTAGCCTGAAATTCCAGCTAAATTGAGTCAATTTTCACGATTCGGGTTGATTTACTTTCAATTCACTACTTTTTAGAGTTATTGGCCTTAATTTATCAATCTAAAAAAAGTTGATTATGCTCATTTTTTTAGTGAATTTGGAGGAAAGAACATGGATGGAGCGCATTTGGCTAAAATGATGGTCATTATTTTTCCACATGCTATTGCAAGAACTTGATCGGTATCCGACTTATTGTACAACACTACAACTTGCAAATTGCAATCCAATCTCCATCAAAAAATTAAATTGAGAGCACGCTTAGTTTGGAAAATTTTCAAATAGAAATGAAAATAAAGATAAATATATGATAATTATATTGATCAATATGAATAAAAGATATACACAATATTTTTTTTCTTAAATAAAATAGTCAATATTTTATTTGAATACTCTCCTCTTATCTTAATTATAATCATTCCTCTTGATAAATTCTTCCTAACACAACCAATTACTTTCTCTTTTGTTCATTATTTTTATTGGAGCACAATAATAATGATATAAAAACAAATTATAAGGGTAAAGAAAAAAATGAATTTTCATTCTCCTACTAGTGAAAATTTTGAAATAAGCCCGTCAAATTATTATTACTTGCAGATGTTGTTGCCAGTATTTATCAAAATCCAAGAACAGCTAGTCAATTGACCTCCCCTGCTCTCTGATGATAGTGTGTCAACAGAAAAAATTGTTATATGGGTTAAGTTTGCTTTGTTGGATAAAAAAGAATGGGTTGTTTTATTCCATCTATTCTACATCTGGTCTATATAATACCGATCCGCGTGATAAATACTAAATCATACATTGTCAAAAAAAGGAAAAAAAAATCTATTATTCGATTTAAAAATAATTACTTATCAATATTATATGTTATAACAAAGTGACTTTTACCTGCACTTATGAGGATGACACATAAACTGGAAAATATTTTGGGGACGTTTGATAAAAAAATTCTTCAATGATAATGAGAATGAGATATACACAAAGTAATTATTATATAAAATGAGAATAAATGAGATACAAAACATTATTTTTTCTCCTAAATAAGATAATCATTACTCACATTTGATAACCTCCATCTCATCTTATAATTATCATCCTCAATCAGTCCTCATACCACAACCAACAACATTTTTTTTTTTTTTTACTTTTCCAAAATTAGAGCACAACATTAATAATGTAATCACCATGAACATAAACTCCCATTCAACATATATAAGGGTAAAGGAGAAAAATAAAATTTCATTCTCATTACCATTGAAGAATTTGAAACAAGCATCCCCTTAGTTTCAACTAGCAGGTGAGATTTAGTGGAAGATTATTAAGGTATCCCACATCCGTAGTGATTATAGTCTTGGGTGGACTTATAAGACTGGACGATTCTCTCATTTATAATCTGAGTTTTAATTGTAGAATTAGGCCTTTATACATTGTATTAGAACTACCTCAGTAGTGAGGGACCCATCATCGACACCCAATTCTCTGCACCTTTCAGAAATTCGTCCTTATTATTCACTCTGTTTTTTATTCGAAGTAGTTCGCCGGCACCAGGGCCCATCTCCATCGAGAAACTCTTCGTCTCCGGCGAATTTATTGAGCGAAGCCCAGGCTAAATTGAACCCTGCAATGGAACTCGCACCACCGAGAACGTGACATATGGCAAAACCCAGGTAAATGCCACGGCCCGGAAACAGAGTCACCTTCAGAGCCACAAGGGGGACTAATTTGTGCCCTGGTCCATCCACCGCCGGCGGCATTTCCTACACAAAATGGTGGAACTGATCGGCGTCTCGTGCTTGGTTTCCGACTAGGACGTCGAAATCGTTGCTTGATTCAGCGATCGTCAGCTAAACAGAGTCGCCTGCGACGTAGCGAAGGACGACCTTTTCGTCGCAGTTTGAAGGGTAGACCAAGTTTCCGGCCGCCGGGAGGTGGTGTTTGAGATTGGGGGAGAGTGATTGTTTGAGTTTTGGGACGAGGGTTTGCAAGAACTCTGTTTTGGAACAGGGGTGGTTGTTGAAAAGAAGGTAGCGAAACGTATGGAAGTGGATCATATCATATCGAAGAAAGAAAGCGGCAACATCAGTTCGTCCGCGGCGGCACCTGGCGGAGGAGATACGAGACAGGTTTCGAGCACGGTGGTCATTGCGATCGGAGATTGATTTAGTACACAAGATATTAGATAATGGCGAACAAATACAGAAATATATAGAGAGAATCTGGCTAATGTGGAAGGTTTTAGCTTAAGACATCTCCAACAATCCTCAAAAGTCGAGGATATTCTTGGATTTATAGTTTTTCACCTTTCCAATAATATTTTAAAAATCACATTGAGTGTTAGAGATATTAAATGGGCTAGCTCTAATTCTACAGGGTCAGCTCTAACGGACTTCGGGTTAAATGGGTTAGAGCCTTATTTGATTCACTCTTAACGGTCCTCTAATATTTGAGACCTAACTCTAACTCTAGCGGTCCTCGAGCTAAACGGATCATAAACAAGTCATGTCACAAAAATTAAACAAATCTAAATTTTAACATATAATCTAAAATAATTGTCATAATATGTTAATATCTAACCTAGAACCTAAACATTGTCCATAATTTCATTAAAATTAATAAACATAGTTTAACATAATTACTGTTGATGTAATTTTCATAAATGCGATTATGTGGCTATAATAACAACGATTACACCAACAATATGCTGATATAGACGAACATGCGAGGTTTTATGAATAAGCAGGTAGGTCGTTTTTATAAGCTCGTCGTTCGAGCAGAACTTCGTTAGGGTAAAAATTGTGTATCTTATTCGAATGAATTTGATTACATTATATAGGAAATAAAAGCTGCTGGATCGTAACCAGTCTGCTTCATCATAAGTTGCTGATCAGCAGCCTGCTTCACTAGAAGTTGATGAACAGCTACCTGCTTCACTATAAGTTGCTGACTCGTCACCAGCTTAACAACTGTTGACTCGTCAGAGCGTTCTTCGATCTTGTTCTTTCTTCGTGTTTGTTCAATTCTCTTGGACACGTCAATCCGGACTTGATTAATTACTTCCTTAAGCACGCACGTCGATTATTTCATTAACAGTTGCCCCCTAGCCTGATGTTTGTTTGAATTGTAGGATGGATAACGAGCATCAGACTATTTGGATCTTCGCAAGATTTCTCAAGTGCAAGGAAGTAGATTGAGCTTGAATTGATCTGTCTTCCGCTTTGTTGGCTTCTTTATGCTTGTATTTCCTTGTACTTATGCATAAATGCTTCATATGTGGCTTCGCAGGATTCTATAACCGTGTAACGAATACATAGAAGGACATTACAGGCCTCATTAAAAACCTAGCCGTAAACCACCCTTGTGGATAAACCGGTCGTAGGGAAAAAATAGTACCGTGCAATCCTTCCAGATACCCGTAGGTTATTTTGAATGCCTGCGTTCATTGCTCATTCGTGCGGGTTGAATGCATTGACTTCTTGTGTTTCTTTATACCTGCAAGTAGATGCATTTGAAAAATAGTTTGCAGCTTTTCGATCTCTCTGAAGACTCTTTTGTGCTTTGTTATTGATGTATAATTTCTTGGAGAGCGCTTCCGCTTGGTTGCTTTGCGATTTTCGTTATGGTATCGGGCCCTGCTTCTTTCATACTGATGGATGAAATTTAGTCAGCTGAGATGTCATCATTCACTCCGGTTGAAGGATAAATTACTCCTGCCACTGGTGAATGTGTCCCCAACTGTTTAGGCTTGTTGGCTTTAGCATTCTTGTATTTTTTGTCTGATGTCTTAAGTGTTGTAGACGTCAATTTTGCCTCCTTTTGTGGCTCCTTTTATTCTTCCGATCAGGATGCTCTTGATATTCTTGTTTTATTTTTTACGAACTCTAATGAAATGCCATTTATGTCTAATCATCGCCTTTTGCGTCTACCAGGTCTTTAATTCGCTTTGTTTTGCCTTTTTTTGGCGTTTATGAATAGATTTTTCAGTTGTAACGAATAAGACACTGGCGCGGAAGTGGGGTATCAAGAAGCGTTCACTTCGTCCGCGGGAGCGTATTCCACGTCCCTTTGGCGGGCATGAAGTGCTGTCCTGGTATTACCGGGTACATTCACTCTGCTATCCTCCTGAGCGTATATAACGTCCTTTGGAGGAGCGTCCGATGCACACTCAGGTCCCTGTGTGAATGGTCTTTCGGGGCATCACACTCGATTCTTATTCGGGAGTTATTAGGCGTTTAACACCGTAATATTTCAACCTAAGAAGAGCGTACGACATGCTTTAGCTCTAACTGGTGCAGGACGTATTGGTATTGTACAATACCATTTTGCCACTGCACGAGGAGCGTGCTCGACAAGCAGAGTTGTGGCTCTACTTGGAGCTCATTAACCCTCTACAGACACGTATTAGTTAGGCGATTCCAATTAGATTGCAACCCTTTAAAAAGGGCTGTCTATAGCATTTATTATCGGTTTTGTGCACATCATGAGCATCCTGATCTTGAGCTGCCTGCTTGAGTCAGACCATCAGCTAACTGCTCTTTATCAATTTGGTCAAAGCATCCTTTGCCCGATGTTTATGATCAGTATGAATTCAAGCTCTTTGCTTCTTGATGATTTTGTGTGTCAGGGTCTGCCCCCCCAGTATAGTATTGGGGTATTAATGGTTTCACGCTAGCATACCTGTTCGTCGTCTTTGATCTACCTGTCTACTGGTAATTTATTGTTTTCTCGTTGTAGATCAAGGCGTTACAGTTGTCATTCCTCCAGAATTCAATACTTTCTGTCAGAGAGTAATGGCTCTTGGTACCAGACTGAACAAACGCAAGATGGACCTTGCCGTCTAAACTGGTGGCGTTACGGAAGAAGAGAGGAGCTCAAATCCAAGTACTACCGGCGCCTGCGTCTGCCCCGGTTGCTCCTGCTGTTGCACCTGCTGCTCCGAAAAGTCTACAACAGAGGAAAGATGGTGGCACTTCTGTTGGTGTCGCTGCTCTTTATCAACATTGTTTCCTGCTTTCTTCCTTCCTGCCCCCCATTCAACTGTTGATTGTGATATATGATCAGGAGTTGAATGATTTGAAATATTCCAGGGTACTACCAACCTGCATTTGTTGATAAAGAATAGTATATTCTCTTTCAAGAAGGATTATCGCTTCAAGAAGGTGCATTCTCGTCAATATAGGTGGGTTGGACATCACCTATGAAGATGAGGTAATCGTGCCTTCAAGAAGGATTGTTATTTCGAGAAGGCGCATCGCCTATGTAGGCAGAATCATGCTTATGGGAGGCGCATCGCGGCATCATCTATAAAGATGTAATAATCATGCCTTCAAGAAGGATTATCACTTCGAGAAGGCGCATCGCCTATGGCGGCACGTCTTATAAAGATGGGATAATCATGCCTTCAAGAAGGATCATCACTTCGAGAAGGCGCATCGTCTATGGCGGCACGTCTTATAAAGACGGAATAATCACGCCTTCAAGAAGGATCATCGCTTTGAGAAGGCACATCACCTATATAGGCGGAATCATGCCTCAAGGAGGCGTATCGCCTATGTAGGCGGCATCGTCAATATGGCGGAATGAACATCGCGAATAAAGACGAAATACTCGAGTCTTCGCCTATAAAGGTGGAATTATCATACCTCTAAGAAGAATTATTGCTTCCTGGAGGTGCATCGCCTATATGGGCGGCACGTATTTTAAAGACGGGATAATCATGCCTTTAAGAAGGATCATCGCTTCTAGAAGGCGCATCACCTATATATGCGGAATTATCAATATAGGCAGGATGGACATTGCCTATAAAGATAGAATAATCATGCTCGGAGGCATCTTGTAGGGGCAGTTTTCTCTTGTGGGCAGATGCCTCGAGAATTTTACTTGGTGATATATCTGTGATTTCTCTTCCTTAACGCTTTAGGAAATATATTTGTATTAGGATCAAGGCCTTCCTTGAAATAATGTTGATGAAGGCTACTTTCCTTGAGATGGATATATCTTCCAGTATATGCCAGTTCCTCCAAACTGCTTGTCTGTGCCGGATATTTCTGATGGAATCAGCATATATCTTCTTTGTTGAGGTGCTGACAACTTGTAATGTAGATGATTGCTTTGGAGTGAATAAAGAGATGAATGTGTCATCTACCAAAGCATAACTTGAGAAGATGAAAACTCTATTTATCCGGAGATAGTTGGAGTTTTCTTCACAAAGTGTGATGACTGGCAATCCTTTAAAAGAAATGCTTGAGGTTGGCTTGCCATTCCATGCACTTGCTGGTGTAGTATTCAATGTTATGATGATACGCATAATA
Source organism: Prunella vulgaris (assembly GCA_026898435.1). Taxonomy (NCBI): domain Eukaryota; kingdom Viridiplantae; phylum Streptophyta; class Magnoliopsida; order Lamiales; family Lamiaceae; genus Prunella; species Prunella vulgaris. The sequence goes on along the minus strand of JAPKLY010000158.1, from coordinate 588,595 downwards.
TCTTTGCGTGTTAGATCATCCTGCTGGAAGGCATGCGCCTCTTGATTTGTTGTCGACTCTTTTATTGGCGTTGCGCGCTTTCAAATAAGCTCGTCGATGTTTACATTCCAATCTGGGTTTGAAATCTTGGCTGAGAAGGCACTCGTTTGGTCGTTTGCCATTGAGGTGTCTCTCAGGCGCTGATTCTGCCAGGACTGTTGTGTCTTGATTATGTTCTGCTCTTTGTACGTTTTCTGAATGTTCGACCTCCATTGGTACTACTTCGTCTAGTGAAGTAGCCAACTTCTTGGGTCCTAGTTCAGTTCGTACGAGAGAACTTTCAAGAAACGTTTCGCATGATTCTGCAACACAGGAATTTTGCATGTTGTTAATGTTTGTACAAGATGTATATATATGTGTAACGAGGACTTCCCGATATCAGAGTTGACGGATTAAGCGATTTGTGGCCTTCTCGTTGGGGATAATTCTCCGTCTTCATAAAATCTTTGTTATTGCCGCAACAAGTCTTGGAATTCATCTGTGTTGTGGTTGACACTCTGATGACATGCATAGTACTTGTTGGGATTCATTTTGCTTTCGATCTTTCAAGGAATAGCTAGGAGTACCCTGCTATTGATAACATCGTAGACTTGTTCAATTGGGATGTTTTGCATTTGATCCGGTCCTACCCCCCCCCCCCTCGAAGTTTAATTTATATCATAATCAAACGTCGAGGGTTCTTGTAGTTTCGTGTCAGCTCTGCTTTTCCGTTGTCGGGCCAATGTGTCTGCCTGTGTGTTTCGAACTTGGGATATTATTAGCTGGGAATCTCTGAAAATTTAAAGTTTGGTTGCCCCAATAGATAATGATAACTTAAATCTGGCAGTCAATGTTTCATACTTGGCCTTGTTGTTTGTAGCTATGAAGTCGAATCTGATTGCCGAAATGAAGACTTGTCTATCACAAGCTCCTGTTGTTGTGCTTGTTGATGATTCGTCTATGTAGAGATGCTATGGGACTTTACGCCCCCTCATCAGATCTTCTGGGAAAGTTAGCTCGACGATGAAATCGGCAAGCGTTTGTCCCTTGATCGCTGTTTGGGGTGCGTAGGTTATTCCATATTGGCTAACCTCTAGTGACTATTTCAACAAGCGTCCTGCAAAATCTCCGGCCGATGCAGTATTTGCCTCAATGGGAATGTTGTCAATACATCGTCTTCACGTTCAGGTGGAGGCTCCGATAGGTAGTGCTCAAATGTCATTTTTCTTTCTTGACATTTTAATTAACCCATTCTACATCCTTTCATTTTTTCTATTTTCCCAGATCAGGGCGTTGCAATCGTTTGGGGTCTGATTCTTCCTCGTTCAGTTTTATCGTCGGATGTTGAACTTTTCCTTGAATGGATGCTTCTGGGATAATAAGAAATTGAGGCGATGTTGGTGATTATGAGCTTATGTTGCCCTATGATTGAGTTGATAATCTTTCTTGTAGGTCTTTGATTACTCTTTTCATTTTTAGAGGATCTATTTTTGGGAAGCTGTTCATGATCCAATCGTCTTAAGCGAGAAGATTCATGTAGTCCTTCGCTCTGAATAGATACTCTAGATGTTTGTTGTGGTTGATTTGCTTTGTGAGGATCTAGCTTTTTTATCACTGGTTGTCTTGATCTGTCTTGGATGGGTCGTCGTTTTGTAATGTCCTTCCATGATAAGTTGCATGTTGATTTCTCTGTGTTCTTCAATTGCATTTGTTCTCTTCCATCTACTTGAGAAATATGGACCGGAGCGTTTGATTTAGAGCTTTGGGCACTTTTTCTTGAACAAGGTTCGCCAGTCGATACTTTTTAGTGAAGTACGATGCCTCGGGTCAGGACTTCCTTCATATAGGTTTGTTGTCGGGTACTGGATCTTTAGAAGGATTTGTGCCGAAAGAATAGATGGCGACACTGGCGACAATGAGATTTGTTGGGTTGAATCATCCTCCGGGCGTAGAGATACCTTGGCCAGTACCCAGTAGGTCTTCAATTGCTTTATTTATTGACAACAAGATTGCATCTGAAGTCTTTCCGCTAGGACATGGGGGGCCGTTCCTCTCGCTCAAAGTGAGAGGAGCCGAACACTCGGTCGCTTGGGTGTGACTTCGTAGGAATCTTGTTGACTTTCTAAGCACCTTCAGGGCCTAGTCTTTCCATTGTTGGTCAATGTAGTCATTCATGAACTGACAGTTGCTTTCCCTTGATCTGTTTCTTCCTTTGCTCGCTATCAGCTTCATTTTCTAGTTGATGCTGAGCAGTTTGTTCATGGAGTGGTTCTGGTTCAGGTCGTATCTTTGATGGACCTGCCGCTCTTTGTTGTTGTTACTACTCGGGTAACTGGATCCCCAGTGTTCTTCAACTATTGCCTGATTGTTGTAGCATCATGAATCATCGTTGATTGCTCTGTTGTAGGTGCTCTCCGAGTTTGATGATTATTATTCCTCCCATGGGATATTACACGAGGTCGAGATATTTTACGAGACATTTTATGTAATGTCAACTGCTTTCGGGTGAACAGGCGAGCAGGTGAGCGAAGACATTTTTTAAAACATAATATATTTTTTGGATAATTGTTGCGACCGTTATGGGCGGTCATTAATATTTAATTAGCGACTATTCCTGGCGGTCGGTAAACTTTTACGAAAAAAAAAAAGTGGTTAAGCTGGTTCGAACCCAAACCCCCTTCCAATGGCTGGGCTGGGCTCGAACCACTTGTTTTGTCCATCAATTTCTTCATTTTCTTCCCCTTGTCCTGCTCCTTCTCCAATTTCTTCCTCACTTCGGAGAATTGACTTTCCAGATTGGCGGAGGGATAAGAGTCGATAGAGTAGGATGAGGACCCTTTTTAGGATAGGCGAGCAGCCTTACTGTGACTGTCCAATCCTACAATATTTCCCTTCTTGATGCGGACCACATCCAAATAAAGGTGGTCCTCGTCAATAGGGGTGGGGGAAGGTTCACATACAACCTAGCCTCTACTATTGTAATGACTAAATTTTTTTTTCTACTCTTGGATTTCTGGAATTTTGATTCTTTCCGAGATAATGATGATGGGTGTACAGACTTATAATGTATTTTAATTAAAAATAAAAGTAAACAATATTTCATAATTATTTTAAGGGTATGTATTGTATGAAAATGGTTTATGATATGAACCACTTTTTATTAAGATAAAAAAAATACTTTTATAAAAATGATCCTTATATCACAACATGATTTATATCAAGAAAATAGTTTATATAATACTTTACTTTATTTTAATTAATTTATATTTAATAAAAAAATCCAATATGTGTGCTACTATTAAAATAGGTTCCAAATAACTGGGTCTTATTATTTTGCAAAATCAGTAGTATGAGATGTTGGGCTTAGTGTAAGTATCTGGCACAAGGAAAAGAAAAGGCGCAGGTTATATGCACCCACAAGTATTTAAAATACACTCACTTAAATATATAATTATATGTAATAACATATAAATTGACCATTATGTCCTCTATGATAACTAATTTTATGCTCATTCTTGCAATTAAAAATTATGAGATAAAAAGTTTTTTGGTCCCATAACTTATTGACTGTCCGAATTTGGTACCAAAAAATTTAACTTTTCAATTTTGGTCCCATAACTCTTGGTGTTTGTCCAATTTTGGTCCCATTTTTACCAAAAAATATAATTAATATTATTTTTTGCCATGCACAACGCATGTTGTGGTTGAATTTAAAATTTCCCGGCACTCTGCTGACGCGGGTACCAAATGATTAGTTTTTTTATTTATTTTGTATTTTTTACTAATTTTTCAATATTATTGAAACACTTATAAAAATAATAAAATATCAGCAAGGATGATGGAAAGTTCCAAATTCAACTGCCATGTGCACCGTACATGGCAAAAAATAATATTATTTCCACTTTTTTCGGTAAAAATGGGACCAAAATTGGACAAACTCTAAGAGTTACGGGACCAAAATCAAAAAGTTAAAATTTTTGGGACTAAAATTGAAAACTTAAATTTTTTGGGACCAAAATCGGACACTCAATAAGTTATGAGACCAAAAAAAAATTATCTCTAAAAATTACTGCGGTAGGTTATTTTCAAAAAAATTATTGTTGCAGATAATTCTAAAGAATGAGAAAAATATGGGGTCACCAGCAATAATGTAAAAAAATGTGGCTTCAACACTCTCTTTTCATTCTTCTTGAAAATTGCAGAAAAAGAATCTGTCAAAAAAATTGCAAATAAAAAGATCATTCATTCCACCATGAAAGACAAAAATTGAGGCCTATTCTTCGAAGCCCATGACACCAAAAACTAGAGAAGCTCGCCATCGATAGGTAATTATCGCCGGAAAAAACTATGGAAATCACCACTCAATCTCACAATAGCAGCGGATTGCGATTCTCACACCCACGCCCACCCACGTTGCCGCTCGAAGATGGTGGCCGCTCCGCTGCTATTTAATTTTTTTTTTCGATTGAAAGTAGCGAATTTCTTTTTTGTGAAGTGGGTGTGTGTGTGCACGATTTTGATATATAGAGGGAGGGTTATTATTGGAATTTTATGTTAATATAGTCAATTTTTTATAAATGTATTTAACAAGTGTGTGTACTCCAAACACATGTGGGTGCATATAAACTGAACCAAAAGGAAAATGAGGTCCTTTGTAAAAAGATTGCATGGGCTCGTGTGTAATACAAAACTAGGCCCACGTTATATGGCCCACCATTTTTTTTTTTGTAGTACATCCACACTGTTATTTATTAAATTTAGACACAAATTAAAGGCCACAAATACCCTCATTCCCCCACTTTTATCGTGTCTATAAATGTTTAATATATATTTTTTTTTTAAATGTAAGAGACAATTTTGAAAATAATTAATTTTACAAGATATTTTTAGTGTTTTAAAAGAAACACCAATATTGAAGACAAATTTTCTTGTTGGTCTCAATTTATTGTTCAATCATTTTTTTTCAAAAATATTTGTTGTCAAAAGAATTGACATATAAATATTTGAGATAAACGTTAAGGTCTCTGTCTGCCCAACATCACCAGGAGCTGATTGTATGTGTATTTGCACGATTATGACACAATTAAGTAATTCTTCCGTGCAATGATTTAATATTATAAAATTTAAATATAAAATTATATAAATAGTAAATTATAATAAATATTTAAATTGAATAAAACATAAATTTAAATTAATTAAGGTTGAGTATATTGTGTACATGTTACACTATTTTTTTGAATGAAATATTTCTTAACGATAAACTAAATTTATTTTATCAATTTATTTATTAATTTTTTTAATTTATTTTACCATTATTTTTTTTAATATGAAAAGATTATATTGTATATGAGTGTATTAAAATGTTTAATCAATCATATAATTTTAAAAAAAATTCTATGTTAGTATCAAATTATTTAATTAATTTTATATAAATATAACTTCAATCTATATTTAAATATGTCATCTTAATATATACAGTATATATATATATATATATATGAAAAAGTCTTGAGTGGAGTTAATTCATATATGAGTCATTTTAAAAGATATATAGTATATAACTAAAGTGTATAAGTTATTTTATTGTAAAATATTGAAACATAATTTATATATGATCAATTTCTTACAGACTTATATATATTAAAAAGGTGATTTCCACTGTTGGGTACAATCCTCTTAGTGTTTTTTCTCCGAGCCCAATATCAAAAAAGTTTTTCCTCCCCAGTACAAATAGTACAAAAGACGTCACTCTTGACCCTATATCTGAAAAAGCATATGTAACCCACATGACACACTTTCATTCTCCATTTTCTCTCCTCTCACCTCTCTCCTCTCAATTCTCTCCTCGGTTCTGTTTCTCCATTCTCTCCATTTCTCTCTTCCCCTTTTCTGCTTCTCCATTTCTTTCTCCATTCTCTCCGGTTAGCTTGAACATCGACGGCATCGCTGACGTGGTGCGGCTTCTTCTCCGGATCGACATCTTCTTTCTCTCTCCATTAATCCGGCGAGGAGGAGCGTCGGCCATTAATCTGTGCGTCGGAGAACGGAGATCTGAGATCCAGCCATTAATCTGTGCGTCGGCCATTCTTCCCAAGCGTGAAGGTTTCCAGGCGAGCAGGGGCGTCTGCTGTGACGTCGAGGCGCGGTTGGGCTTTAATGGCAGGTTTCCGGTAACAATCGGGTGTTTCTTCTTTTTTTACAATTTTTTTTTCTTTTTAATGATGTCTATTAATTTATGTTTCGATTTTGATTTTTCTACAAAGGGGGTGGGTTTGTGGATTTTCTTTTTATCTACAGGGATGTCTGCTAATTTATGTTTCCATTAATTATGTTTTAAAAAAAAAAATTGAATCCAGTGACAGAGGCTTGGCGCGATTTCAGTTTGAATCCGGTGACAGAGGCATGGCATTTTCCGGCGACAAAGCGTTTTCCGATTCTTATTTATTTGATTCACTTTCTTGAGTATTATTTTTGTGTTCTTGACTTTTCCCTTTATAATTAAGCATTGGATGGAAATATCTACACATGTATCAGTTATCTCAATTAGTGGTGCTGTTTGTAATTTTGGATATATTTTGATATTCATAAATTTTAAAACGAAAATTATCAATTTGAAATTGAACTTATCATTTATTTGATTTGAACTTTTACTTATTTCTCTACACTTATGAATTTGAACGTTTATTTTATTTTTTGAACTTAAAAATATTCCGTAAAATTACCTTAAAAATCTAAATTATAAAAAATTAACATTAAGTATTAATATATTTAAATTTACAAATGTTAAAAAAGGAGGGAAAAATTAATTCAAATAAATTAATAAAAGAATACTATTTTAAAATTAAAATTGAAAGTAATAAAGTGTATATAAAATAAGAAAAATGATAAAAAATAATTATGGGGATTGAATTGATTGACAAATAAGAGAGAGAGGAGAGAGAGAAAAAATGAAATCGAACTTTTACTTTTTTTTGGGAACTTGTTAATATTCCGTATTGTAAAATAAAAAATGTTATAATAGGAAAAATGAATTCAAATAAATTCATAAAAGAAACATATTGTAAGTAATAAATTGTAAATAATTTTTTTAAAAAAATTATGATGGCTGAATTTATTATTAAAAGTTTACTCCCATAAATTTCGGTAAACACTCCCATAAATATCTTTACTCACATAAATATCTTAACTTCATAACTGTAAACAATTTGAATTGAGATTTATCAATTTGAATTTTGATTAAACTTCATATATTAACACTCCCATCAATATTTTAAACTAACATTTTTAAATTTTTTATGAATTTATTTGTCTTCAATTTTCTCTCAATTTTTATAAAATTCTTAAATAATTAATCTTTTAATTCAAATTAACGGATCATTCATAAGTTCAAAAACAAAATACGTAAAAGTTCAATATTTATAAATATAGTTCAAATCTATTGATTGTCAAAGTTCAAATCTATTAATTTTAAATATTTAATATTTAATGTTATACTAACTTTTTTTTTTTAATAACTTCAAATGTTAGATATTTTTAAATTTAGATTTTTTAAGCCACACAAATTAAATAATTTAAATTTAAATAATTTAAATTTGAATCACATTAGTTTTTCTAAGTGCTAAATAATAAAAATTCAAAATTATTAATTAATAAATTCCATTACAAATTGCTCACAATTCAAATGTATAGTACCAAAATACATACAATATTTTTTATTTAACACTATTTGATGATTAATGTATATATATTGTTTTATAAACTACGACACTACCTACGAGGATTTGATGCGGCAAAAGGTGGTCTGATTTAAAATTGACCACTGGCTTTTGTCTTGTATTGGAGCAAAGAGACGTTTTGGGATTAAAAAATGAAAAAAGTTGGAATCTCTATGCAATGCGTGTGTTTCAACTTTCAAGCTAAAGGCTCCATTAGAGACAATTTCCTTTTGTGTTTCAGAGTTGTCATTGATTACCCACATTGAGTTTTTCCATGCTCTATAGACATTTAAAAATGAAAATTTAACCAGGGAAAGACATTTCTTTTCTCTCTTAAAAACTTACCTGTTGAAAATAATTGTCGGTCCATAATTTACAAATTACACAACCTTTTGTTCGCAAATTCTCAATCGTGTGAATTTCTCAGATTAAAATTCCAAAAAAAAAGCTAATAATCTTCCAGAGAAAGAGAAAAATCAGAATCCAGACTGGAAAATAAGAATCCGCAAAGACAAAATGCAATTTAACAAGGAAGAAGACATTCACCGGAATAATGAATTTTTTTAACATAATTAATAAAAAAATATGTGTTCATAAGTTTTGTGACCATGTGAAATGTCAGTTTCTGTACAAACAATTTCTTTGCTCCAAGAAACTCATTCAAACCTGCATCTTTAATAAAGAAGCTTTGTCGCCCATTGAGATTGTGGTGCTGGAAGAAATTGCGATTGCGGCGGCGTTGTTCGCCGCCGGCAAGAGCAAAATCGCAGTTCAAAATCTGGCTACCTTCGCGAAGGATCCGGATCTGGAGACGATTTATAGGATTTCCGTACCAGAGATCAGAAAAGTCCGCCGCCACCGCCGATTCTGCCCAGAAACTCCGATTCTGATTTCCGGCGACTCTTCTTCGTCTCCGTCGCTTTTCTGTCGCCACCCACAACCGATCCAAAGCAGCACAGCATCACGTAAATCTCGCTGGAAATGTCATCTCAACCGCTCGTTGCCAAAATTGTTAGGGAAACCCCTGCTCTCACTCGTCGCTAGCCGGAAACGCCATCTCAGCGCGCCATTATTTCTAATGCTAATCAGAATTTTAGATCCCATCTTGCACAATGACTGAAAAAATCAAAATTTGGCAAAAAAATAATGTCAGAAAATGGTGAGAGAAACAAGAATGAGCTACAAATTAACGATTACATTTTGAGCTTACCAGAAAATAATTTAGGGCACAAACGACCAGGGAAATCGGAAAATTTTGAAAAAATCGATGACCCAAAATCAGCTACTGGTCTCGAAAATACCCACAAAATCAGCTACAAGAATACACCTAGAAGGCCAACGCCCCCCGTGAAAACTGTGAAATCGGCGACTAAACTCTTCATTTATAAAACCGTAATAAGAAAATGGAGAAGATAAAAGTAGTGTTTGAACATTTGTTGACGGAAAGCAGGAATCAAGAATTTGAATTTTGAATCTGAAGATACAGGTATGGGTTAATAGGGTGGGTTAGTCTGATGTCCTGTATAATAAGTTTAGATGTCTGAACAAGTGGTCTGATGATCCATCTTGCTTAACCTATATAGACATAAATTTGGGCTACCAATAAAAAAAAGCAATATATTGAATTAAGGGTGAAAATGTTAAATAGTGTGTAGCTAAGAGCCAATTTTTCTATTAATAAAAATAATATAAATTTTAAAGAATTTGATTTTATCGAGAACGTATTAAAATAATTAATTAAATATTAGTAGAATATAATATTGTGAAACCAATACAATGTATAAATACAAAAATTAAAATTTTAAAAATACTTTTTCAACATATGTAGAATTTAGAATAAATAATTATATATAAATTACAAATATATATAAGAATAATTAATTTAATGAAGCGTTTAAAATATTTAGTATTACTAAAAAGTATTTAAGCTATATATTTAGTATGTTTAAGATAGTGAATAATGATCAATAGAGAAGGTTAAATTAATCTCAATGAGGATTTCCAACGCTTTTATAAAAACTTCTCCCAAAATATAAAGATCACCTTAAAACACTCTAATGAAAAAATTATGTAAGAATAATTTATTTTGATACAAAGGGAGTATTATATATGCATCAAACAATAAAAGTAATTCACAAAAAAAAAAACATATTTCCCTATTTCTGAAGAGAAATTATTTATAAAATATTTAATTATTATCTAAACTGATATTGAATCTAAATAATCTCTCCATCTCATATAAACTTACATACTTGCTTTATTTGACTGTCTCATATGAAATTACACACTACTAAAAAATAGAATATTGATTTGTGTACACACTTACAAATATATATATATATATATTTTTTCAAAAATATATAATTACTTTCTTAAGGGTGCAAATTACACATTTTTCTCCTAAAACTCTAAGCGTATGGACTTGCCATTGATTTGGTTTGAAATACTACAATAGATAAATATATCAAAATCTTTTTTAGTTATAATTTAATTTAAAATTTTAAATATTTTTAAATTAATTACTAATTGTAAATATTATTGTAAAATAATCTTTTAAGTAATGCATAGATAATATTAAAAAATATATTATTTGATTTAGAGAGTATGTCACATTATCAAGTTACATCTTGGACATAACAGAAACTGTCCAAAACACTAATTCACGACATTTAAAGATGGTGATTTATTTACAACTATCTGATATTCTAAATCAGATTGTCATTAATGGAAGGGCGGCAATATTATTTACAACTAAATGTAGTGTTGATTAATTAATATTAATAAGTATTAATATTATGATTTATTAATTTTTAAAATGGACATACCATGTGAAATAAGTATTTCCGTTAAAAATATATTCAAATCATAACATTTCGAATAGATTCGGTATGAACATTTCATTTATAATTTGTTTATTTATACACGTCATGTTGTAAGTATGTTAAACATATTTTTGTAGTCATCATTATGTATATTATATTATACACGTTGGGCTTAAAATATATATGTATATACTCCCTCCGTCCATGAAAATTGGACTACCCTTGTTTTGCACGGTTATTAAGAAAAGTAGATGTTGATGTGTAAAAGTGAGTGTATTAGTATAAAAAATATTTAATTATTAAAAAAGTATTTTATGTGATGTGTAAAAGTGAGTATATGTGTATAAAAAATAAAAATAATGATTGTAAGTTTTCCATTTTAGATAAGTAGACCATTTATTGTGGACGACCATTTAAGGCAACGTGGACTATTTATCGTGGACGGATGGAGTATTATTTATGTGAGTAGCATTTTATTTACGATAATTGTAAATAAAAATTACGATTTGGTATTCAGCATTAGGACCTATTAATTTTGGGATTAATCTCACCATTCATTAATGGAAGCCACAATTAAAAGCCAAAACATGATTATATATAAATTGATTAAACATTGATCGTGTTTTTTAGTATGAGAAGAGATTATAAGAAAAATTAAATTAACATAACGAGAAATCTTCATCGTTTCTCGTTGACCTATTATTATATGAACTAAATGATAAAAATAATCTATTCAACTGATATAAATATATTTATTTATATTCTTAAAATTTTATTTTATAAGATATTTAATTATAATTTAATAAATTAATAATAGGTTATTATAATACTAGTTGTTTCTAATTAACGCATAGTCTACTAATTGATGTCCCATGCTGTTTATAATTAATTAAGCCGGCTGAATTCGACTGAAAGTGCCTTTAAAGTTGTTTTAACGCCAGTCATTTTCTATGATATAATATTCTAATTAATTTCCGTCAATATAGAAAATTAAAAATTGAAAAAAAAACATATCATGCGTCTTTTCTCCAGAGCCTTTTCTTAAATGATCTTTTGTAATTAATTAATAACTCGAAATATTATATTCATATTCGTTGTAATTTAATAATAAATGGGCATATCGATTTTTAACCTTTGCAATTTGAACAGCTCAAAGATAGATATCTTTCAGAAAGCAATTGATTGGAACTCGCGCGGGTAGTGATGGCAATGGGCGGAGCGGGCCGGGTAGGGCGAGTATTAGTTTTTAGTATTAATTATTTGGCAGTGCGGGGCGGGGCAGTAAAAGTGTAAACTCATATCTGCCCTGCCCCATTCGCAGGGCGAGGCTAAACCGTTCTTAAGATGGGGCAGAGTGGGGCGGGGCTGACCCAAACGGAGAGGGTCAGAGCAGGCGGCGGATCCTTATGTCATCCCTACGCGCGTGTTAATATATATTGCTCAGAAAAGAAAAAAAAATGATTTCATAACTTATAGAGTGTCCGTTTTATATCTTAAAAATTTTAACTCTTTGATTTTGATCCCATTATTCAATTTTAATCTAATTTTTTCTGAAAAAATGAAAATAAAAAAGTTAATTATTTAGATCAAAATTGAGCATACCCATAAAGCAAAGGATGGGCTTCAATAGAAGGTGGGTGAACCTGATAATGATTTGTGTTAATCAGAAACATATGTCTTTAAAATGAGGGATGGAGTGTTTGGAAATATTTTTCCGTCTAGAGGGTGCAGGCAAGGTGACGCGCTTTTTCTATATATTTTTGTTTGTTCTTGGTGTTGATAGAATTTACTGATTGTGTTCGTTTATGTGGCTTTACGACGGATTAATTCTACCAAACAATAATCTTATGATTTTATGTTCTTGGGGAGGGAGAGTAGAGAATTTAGAGAGAGAAATATTGTAGTAGGCACTGTATTAATTTTCAGAATTGTGTGAATAGTACAAGAGAGGTCTTATTTATAGGAGTGTGAGTGTGAGACGACACCTTACGAGCCTATGTGGCTTCCGGTGTTGACGAGGGTTCCTTACCCTCGTCTTGGTCTCTCACATTGCTTCCTTTATCATGCCTCGTTCTACCACTATGCCTTAGACTGGATGGGCCTCATTAAAAACCTCGCCGTAAACCACCCTTGTGGATAAACCGGACGGAGGGAAAAAGAGCGCGCCATCGGGGTCCTATTGACTAACAGGTGAGCTCATGGGCGAGCTCACAGGCGAGCTTCGGTGGGTCGGGCGAGCCCTAATTCCTTGCGTGGCCTACGAGTGTTGTGCGATGATGAACCTTGGCGAGATCTTCATGAGGGTATGGGCGAGCCCTGGGCGAGCTCCAGCATGGCAGAGGCGACCCCTTGATTCTCTGATTTACCTCGAGTGGCTCGCCCATCAACAATTACCCCCCAGCTCGCCTTCATCATGGCTCATGGCATGTGTGGGCGAGCTGGTATATGACTCTCGGGCGAGCTCTCCTGTGGATGGAATTCGAGATGTCGCATGCGTCTCCCTCAGTGTCGTTTCTCGCGCCCATAATATTAACTTTTCAAATTCTTTGCAAAAAGGTCCTTGATCTTCCGGGAATTTCGAGCTTGCGCCCAACGTCTATAAATAGGCGGAAATGAGGAATTTCCTCACTTTTGCTTTCTCACCTCTCAGAGCATATTTCTGGCGATCACCCTTCTGCTTCAGACGCGTCTCCGAACGTCTCCCAAGGTAGAAGTCCAGATTTCTCCCTTCTCTTCTTCCTTGTTCCTTGCTTCCGAACGCCTACATTATGTCTGAGAACTCTTCAAGCCGTACCCCCCCCTCATCGTGATCTGGGCAAAGGACAAATGACCGATGACCTTCCAAACCCCCGAGTAGCACATGTGGTCCTCTCTTCGAGCTCTGGGCGAGCTCTGAAACCTTCCCGGACAGTAGCGAGCTCTTGGGGTCAGTTCGCTCTGACTCCAGCGAGCAAGCTACTAGTTCCGGTGAGGAATCGCCCCTCCGCGAGCTCTGGGATTACTCAGAGCGAGCTCACGGAGGAGCCGCGACCCCCGTTGAAGAGGAGGCCGCCGAGATTGAGGCCCGGGAGGAGGTCGCCGAGGTTGGGCCTGGCGACCTTGCTGGCGAGCTGGCCCGCGAGGTCGACGAAGAGGTCGGCGAGGATATGGGGACGGAGGTCACTTATGAATACCTCCGTTTCATCGACTTTCCCTTTCCCAAGCTCCATGAACATCAAATCTCTGCCGAGGTCGTGAACGAGTTCGACTGGGGCGAATACGTGAGAACCCACGGGGCGAGCTTCCCCCTACCCCGGTGAGCTCCGATTCGAAAAGCCGCTGGCAAGTCTGACCTTAAGGCCAACGGGGTGGAGAGCATCATGAGCGAGTTCGCCCTTCCGGATATTCGGAGGCGGTTCTGTATCCCACTGGACATTTTTATGTATCCCGCTGTGGAGAAAGAACGAGCCGACCTCCCCCCGCCGGGCTCACAGCCATTAATTATCACACCTTGAAGGCGGGGCTCACCCTTCCCCTCCACCCCATCATTGGGCAATTTTTGGCGGACATGGGCCTCGCCATTACCCAACTTACTCCGAATGCATGGAGCAATCTGTTGGCAGCCCTGACCGTCTTCGGCCTCGAGGGCTATGAAAATCGGCAGAGTACGGCGGAGATTAACGAGCTCTTCATCGTGATCAGACAGGTGAGGGAGGGGAAGTGATATTATTCTTTCCAAGCTCGCCCGTGGGGCAAATTTTTAGGCGACCTCCCCAACAAAATCCGGGATTGGAAGGAGCAGTTCTTCTTTATCGGGGGGGATTGGCGAGCTTCTGATGGTCGTGGGGGGCGTATCCCTACTCCAGAGACATACGGGGAGGCGAGCTGTAGGTGGCATACCTTAGTGTGTGTGCGTTGGATTAGATTACTGATCTAATCTATCTTTTTGCAGGTTTGAAGCGCCACAAGTCGAGCCGTGGGAAACCGGAGGTTTCGATTGGCTTCGAGTTTGTGCGGACGATGTGTTGCTTGAGGGAGAAGAAGGATCGTGAGATCGAACACTTGTGCCAACACCACTGCCGCAGGCTCACTGGCCTCATCACTTCACCACACCACCTCGCTGCTCAAGGTTTTGCACTTCTCCATTTTGAAGTTCTGCCAGGTCGCTGCTCCGTATATTGAGGTCGCCTGACCTACTTGATCATCTTGTGCAGGTGTAGGTCCTACTGCCGAGCTCCCACCTGTTAAAGTTCCTGAAGCATACTATTTTCTAGCTCGGCAGCTCAGGATGGGCAAGCCTCGCCCAGGGAGGGAAGGTATCCCTTCGGGGGTGGTCCTGGAGGCCACGAAAAAGCTCGAGCTCGCCAAGGCCGCTGATAAGGCTGGGGGCTCGGGTTCACAAAGGACCTCGGCACCTCACCAAACAAAGGAGAAGGTTGCCGCCACCAAGAAGGGAGCGTGCCGAGGCTCGGATTCAGAAAGGGGTACCCAACCCCCTCCGCCCCAGCAGACGAGGCGAGCTCTCCACCGGGGGGATGGCTCGCGGGTGAGTGAGGAAGAGGCTCGCCCTACCAAACGAGTTAGGGCCGAGGGCGGCTCCGGATCAACCCCAGCAGGGTCAGGGCGAGCCCTTGCTGTCCAATCTTCTCAGGCGCCCCCAACTCCTCAGAGTGCGCCCTCGCCGCCTCCCTACAGGGTCCCTATTCGGGATGATACCCTGCTTGGGCTCAACCCCGATAGGTTTGGGTAAGTGGGCGAATCTTTGAAGTTGGAAGCCTTTGTAACTTCTATGATTTTTGCTATGATTTTTGCTAACTGATTTGAGTATTGTGTAGGTATACTCCCGCCGAGTTCCCGCAGCGACCTGAATCTCTCCATATCGCTGAGCGGTGTAGGGCCCTGAGCTCATCGAGGGACCTTCCTGATGGGGCAGCTCGCCGGGTTTTTACTGAGGCCCCTAAGTACCTCTCCGCCTTAGAGCTCGGCATGATCGAGAGGCAGAAGCCTGCCGACAAGGTGAGGCTGGCGATGCACTACGCCTGTGCGGCAATGGTGGCGGCCCAGCTCGTTAGCGATGATGTCGCCGCCGCTGATAGAGCTCGCCTTGATGCGAAGAGGGTGCTGACCAAGGTGGGCGACGAGCGAAAGAAGGCCCTCGAGGAGCTGGCGAGGGCAGAGACCAAGGCAAAGGCCTCACT
>JAPKLY010000158.1:526764-557863 GCA_026898435.1 Prunella vulgaris | reverse complement strand
ATCATATGAATCCAAACCCTCCTGTGGAAATTGGACCCCCACTTAACAAAAAGAAAGTGACAAAAATTTGTATAAAAATTATTGGTAATAACTTTATTATTAAATTATTTTAAAATATTAAATATTTTATGAAGAGCATAAAAAATCTAAGAGTATAAAAAATTATTGGTAATAACTTTATTATTAAATTATTTTAAAATATTAAATATTTTATGAAGAGCATAAAAAATCTAATTAAGAGTATAAAAAATAGGGCAAGAGATTTTAAATTTTAATTGTTGTTAATTTTTTTAATTAAAACTTATTATATTTCTAATAATTTTTTCTTGGACTTAATCTTATATGTACGATTTAAGTGTATTTTTAAAAAGTTACATTATATATTATTAAAAAATCACAAATGTTATTATTGAAAGGTGAACTTTTAAAAATATATTTTTTAGTAATAATATTTTTTACTTTTCAATAATATTTTATGTAATTTTCAAAAAATGCATTCGATCAAGTCGTATCGATGCACTTGGTGCGCAAAAAAATTTCCTTTTTTTAAAAAATATTTTTCATCGAATATTCGATACTTTAAATTAAATTCGTAATAAACTTATAATGAACAATTTTTATATAAAATTATTCGAAACAAATACCGCATGAGGTGATACAATTCCTCAAACAATAGAATTAAACATATAAACTAGCGATTAACCATTTATTCCAAAAGAAAATAAACTCACATTAGATCACACCCACATAAATTAAATTAAAGAACAAAAACTCAACTTCCATGATCATCATGAAGTTAGATCATGAGTAAATATAGAAGCAAAGTTTTGCATCATCTCCGGAGGAAGAGACATCCCAATCTCCAATCCTCCATCGAAATCCCTCGATTTTCCCAGCGAAATCGAATACCTCTCGCCATCGATGTGTACGACTTCAAGCTTTCTCGCCTTTCCCCATCC
The DNA here is from genome assembly GCA_026898435.1 of Prunella vulgaris. NCBI lineage: Eukaryota > Viridiplantae > Streptophyta > Magnoliopsida > Lamiales > Lamiaceae > Prunella > Prunella vulgaris. Next base: position 556,904 of record JAPKLY010000158.1, on the reverse strand, counting down.
AAAATCCACATTTCCAAGATCGAATTTGGGCGAACCAGACACCCCCATTGCCCTAATTCCCGCAAACTTTCCCATTTCCGATACCCAATTCTCTGCCCCTCTCAACAGCTCATTCTTCTTATTCACTCTGTTCTTGATTTCCCCTGCAATCGCCTCTGCAGCCACCACAAATCCCTCTTCACCCGCCATCTTCTCGTGCTCGATTTTCACCATCCCGTATCCCAGGCAATTGCCGAAGTAATTCGCCGGCACCGGCGGATCCACCCGCTCCCTGGCGTCCACCGCGAAAATGAAGAACTCCGGCACATCGCCGGCGACTTCCTCTGTCCCGGATTTAACCAGGCAGCTCCAAACATACGACGTCGCGGCCACAAAGGACGACAGGTGGACTACACTCGGTTTCTTCTCCAAAACCTTGGTTTTCTGTTTTTTAATGTCGTCGACGGTGAGGACGAACGTCGCCCTCACCCTGTTCGCCGGCAATGGAAACGACGCCGTTTTCATCGGAATCTTTCGCATTGCCTCCCAGAATATGGAGCCAATTCGGAGGGAATCTTTCATCACTGCTCTATCGAAAACGGGCAAAGAGTCGATTGCGATTCCATCCAGCTTATTGGCTTCAGCCCACGCCGACACGAAGCCGGCGATCGAGCTACCGTCGCCCAGGGCGTGATGATTGGCGAGGCCGAGGCATATGCCACGGCCGGGAAATAGCGTCAACTGCAGGGCTAAAACGGGAACTATTTTATAATCGGCATCGTCGGTCACCGGCGGCGCCTGAGGCACGAGATCGTAGAACTGATCGGCGTCCCGGGCATGGTTTCCCACGAGTTCATCGAAATCGCTGCTCGACTCGGCGATCGCGAGTGGGACAGAGTCGCCGGAGACGTAGCGGATGACGGGCGTTTTCTCGGTGTCGGAAGGGCAGAGCAATTTTCCGGCGGCCGGGAGGTAGTTCTGCAGAGTGAGAGAGAGTGATTGTTTGAGTTTAGGGACGACGGAATCCATGAAATGGGGCTTGGAACAGGGGAAGTCGTAGAAGAGAAGGCGGCGAATGGGATGATAGTGGATCCATATGATGTCTAGATAAGAGAGGGGCACCGTCAGCTCGGCGGCGGCTTCCGCCGGAGGCGGAATCTGGCATTTTTCAAGCAAGGTAGTCATGGTTCGATAATTGTAACGAATGAAACAGTATGAATTAAGAAATAAATAGGAACATGGAGAAGCTTCTCTTGACTTAATATAGTATTTTGGTAAGATCGCCCTTTGAATTGTTTTATTAGGATTAGTCTTCTATACACGGTTTACACGGGTGCAACTCAAATTTTTTTTTTTTAAATTATATAAAATTATACTGAAAAGTTAAACATGTTTTTACTGAAGAATATATTTTTTATAATGTAATTTTTCAATAATAATTTGTACATGAATAATAAATTATGTAACTTTTTAAAAATAAACTTGAATTGCAATATGTAATTATGCACAGGAGAGTTACACGTTTTTTTAATATACTTAATTTTCTCTGTTAATTCCAACTCAAGTTTTATTAATTGCTCTCAGAATAGAAGTGAAATGTCCAGAAAATTCAAACGTTACAAATTCGGTCAATAAAGACGGATGAGGAGTGTTTGGTTTTATTGATATACATTTATTCTTATTATATAATTATATATTTATTTTATATAATTAAATATTAATTAAATTGACTTTATTTTGTATATTAAATATATATTATTTTTATTCTTTTACGTATTAAATATATATTTTATTCAGACAATAATAGAAAAAAATTATATTATCCTAATATAATACTAGAGAGCAAATATTGGTTATTACGTATGATGTTGCACTATCAATTAAAAGTACTAAGTCTAATATTTTCGGTTAAATAATAATAAAACTATAATTAATTACATACTATGTCTAATAATAATTAATTAAAAATAATACATGCACAAATTGATGGTTTGAAATTTGGTATTAAAAATTTATATCGTATTGTTTAATAATTTTTTACAATTTAAATTATTTAGTTATTTTATAAATACATAATTTGTTATCAAGTTATTTATTTATTATATATACATAATTTCTATTTTAGTTATTATATATATATATATACACAATTTATTATTAAAGTGTTTATTTATTATACATAGACATAATTTATGATATATACACAATTTTTATATTATTTATCATCAAATTATTTATTTAAAAAATTATTCATTATCAAATTTATCTATTTTTTAAAATTATTTATATTATGTATATATAATATATTAAAAAATATAATAAATATTCAATTTTCAATCATTACCCTACTAATTAACATTAATAAAACAATACTTCATCATAACTAAAAACTATTGATTTGACTTAAAATTTCATTCACCCTTGCCACATCCAACCCAAATCAAACACAAATTTACAATTTACATAATTTAAAGTCTTGAAAGATTCTTAATTTTATCACTTTTGTTTAATATGTTTGGCTAAATAAAGGTGTGTTTAAAAGGAAATTGGGGGTAATAGTTCAATTCAAAAATAAAATAATAATGTGTAAAATATATCTTCTTGCAAATTTGATTACTTACTATTTTTTTCTAATTTAAATAATGATTAATAATTAATTAGGACTATAATTATGGGTAAACGGAGAATTAATTAGTTAGACTCCAATTAAAAAGATCAGATTGGTCAATCCATAATTCACAGATTTTTTCAAAAATAAATTAATAATAGATGAAAATATATCTTCTTGCAAATTTAATTACTTACTATATTTTCTAATTTGAAAATTGATCAATTATTAATTAGGACGATAAAATATGGGTAAAAAAGAATTAATTAAGTTCTAATGTGAAAAATAAAACCAGTCAACCCCCAATTCACTTGAGGAATATCTTTGGCACAAGGTAAAATCATAAACACCAGCTTTCACGATTTCTTTTAGCGCAGAAATCAAGATAAAATATAGGAATGACACTCACGTTTTATTTTAAAGTAAATTTTATATGAAAATAGTAATTATAGAATTATCATGAAAATTTGAATATATTAATATTTGTTCAAGAGTATTAAAATATTTATTACATGTATCAAAAGTTAAAATCAATAAAATTTATAACAGTTATAACATAATATTATTAATCCAAATTTTTTATACTTCTGATAAGATTTTTTATCAAATATCTGATAAATATTTTGATACATTTAATTAGATATTTAATACTTTAAAACTGTTTAATATTATACTTATAGTGAACTATTTTTATATAAAACATACTCAAAATATATTAGCTTAGAACATCATATGTTTGTTGAATTAAAATCAAGCATGTACATTAGTAACTTTAGTAGTTTATCTATTCTTCTTTAAAAAAAACAAAAAAAAATTGCTAATCAAACCAATTTAGATCGTCTAGCACCGTCTATATGGGGACTAATAGGAATGACTTTTTTTCCTTATATCTATTTCATAGTATGCTAGAAAGTTATTCAATATAATTGTTAACAGGTATCCTTTGCGAAGAGGTGAGGCGGATAGGTGGAGGTGGTCCTTGAAAACGTGTGGCATTTACAAAATAAAGAAGGTGTACGATTGGCATTTTTGGAGGTCGCAGCCGGTGGGAGCAGTGGAAAAAGATGAATTCAAAATCATATGGAATAAATGGACTCCAACCAAGGTCAAGGTGCATGCATGGAGGACGATATGGGAGAGATTGCCAACCTATGCGGAGCTACGGAAAAGAAACATAATTCCAAACGAATACAACTCGAAGTGTGTCTTTTGTGGGATGGAAGGGGAAACGGTGAGACATGTATTTTTTTAATGCAGTTTTTCTTATTCCGTATGGATGAAATGCAGTGAGTGGATGGGGGTTAAGGCGGCATTTGGATCGAATCCTTCCTCTAATATATTGCATTTTTGTTCTTTGTTCCTTGGACATGAAGTGAAGATGGTACTTAGTTGTGTGTGGGAATGCTTAGTTTGACTGTTATGGAAGATAAGAAATAACATTATCTTTAAAAAAATTCAAATATCGAAGACGGAAATTATGTGGGAAATGAAAAATAGGGTGTGGAATTGGCTACGTGTTGGTTTAATTAAAATGGAGAAGGTGAGTTTTGAAGAATGGTCAAGGAGCTTTAGTGTTATTTTGGAAGGATTTCATGGAAATTAGCGGCTGTATTTGTAACACGAAATGTAAATTGTAAGGGTATGCCTCATGCTCTAGCATTTTGAATGGAATGAAAATTTATTTGCTGATAAAAATATATATATATAATTTAAAAAATTATATAAATATATATAATTTTAGTCTCGTATGTATCAGGTGCACCGTATACCTTAAGAGTATTTTAAAAAATTACAAAAAATATTATTAAAAGATAACGCTATTAATTAAAAATGAATTTTATATGGTATAATTTTTCAATAATAATAAATGTAATTTTTAAAGAATAAATAGTGTAATTTTAAAAATATGCACTTAAATTATATTGTGCACCCAAAGCAGAAGAGACTTAGATTTATACATAAATAAATAAATATATATATATATAACTCAAAATTTTAACAAACAACAATCAAAATAAATGAGACCGTGTTATATACTACCTCTGTCCCGGATTTTTCTTCAAAAAGACCCGGGCACTCGGATTAAGAAAAAAATAAAAAATATAAGTGTGAAGTTAATTAATAAAATATAAAAAGTATACTTTATTGATTTTTATGAGTGTAAATTATTTTCTTTTTAAGATATGAAAAAAGAGTTGGAACGTCCCGAAATGAAAAAACAAGAAGAAAGAGTTGGGACGGAGGCTGTAATTTTTGTTGTACATTTGAGGAAGCAAACGTAAATTATTTTAGGCCATGAAGAAAGAAGGCCGCAAAAGCCTCCATTCTTTCCTTGGGCAAAGACAGCCCGATTTCCAGCCCTCCTTCAGAATCCCTCGATTTGCAGAGGGACATGGAATACTTCTCCCCATCCATGGATATAACTTCAAGCTTTCTGGCCTTCCCCCATCCAAAATCCGCATTCGGCAGATCGAATTTCGGCGAACCAGAAACCCCCGTCGATCTTGTCCACACTAATTTCTCCATCATCGACGCCCAATTCTCTGCACCTTTCAGAAATTCGTCCTTATTGTTCACTTTGTTTTTTATTTCCTCTGCGACGGCCTCTGCTGCAGTCACAAATCCATCTTCTCCGACTACTCTTTCGTGCTTCAGATTCACCATTCCGCCGCCTAAGCAGTTTCCGAAGTAGTTCGACGGCACTGGCGGATTTATCAGCGCGTTTAATCTCCCTCTCGCGTCCGCCGGAAAGAAGAACAGATCGGACTCATCCTCGCCTACTTCTTCCCCGATTGCATCCCCCGATTTCTGCAGGCACGTCCAGACGTACGACGTCGTAACGACGAACGAAGATACGTGGAGTAGATTTGGTTTCTTTGAAATTACCAATTCCTTTAGCTTGTTTATATCAGTTTGGGTAAGGATGAATGTGGATCTGACTCTGTTTGTAGGCAGAGGAAAAGGTGATGACTCCTTGAGAGGAATCTTTCCTAATACTTCCCAGAAATTTGAATCCAAATCTATTTTATTCGTATACTGAATAACAGATCTGTCGAAAATCGGGAGCGATTTTCCGTTCCCGGCGAGAAATTCGTCGTCTCCGGCGAATTTGCTGATTGAAGCCCAAGCTAACATGAATCCGACGACGGAATTAGCGTCTCCGAGAACGTGACTATTGGCAAAACCCAGACATATGCCCCGACCCGGAAACAGGGTGAATTTCAGAGCAATAAGAGGGACTACTTTGCGTCCAGGTTCATCGACCGCCGGCGGCATCTGAGGCACAAAATCGTAGAACTTATCGGCATCTCGCGCTTGATTTCCGACTAGCTCGTCGAAATCGGCGCCTGATTCGGCGATTGTCAGCTGAACAGAGTCGCCGGCGACGTAGCGAATGACGGCTCTTTCGTCGGCGTTCAAAGGGTGGACCAAGTTCCCGGCAACTGGGGGGTAGTGTTTTAGTGTGAGAGAGAGAGATTGTTTGAGATTAGGGACGATGGATTCCATGAATTGGGGCTTAGAACAGGGGAAGTCGTAGAAGAGAAGGCGGCGAATTGGATGGAAGTGGATCCATAACATGTCGAAGAAAGTAAGCGGCAGCGTCAGCTCGTCGGCGGGTGGAGGAGATACGCGACAGGTTTCGAGGACGGTGGTCATGGCTTTTGGAGTTTTTTGTTGTAGAGGAGAACTAATGAAGTGTGGATATATATATATATATATATAAGTGTGGAAATAAACGCCGTCTTGCTTGGGTTGAGCGTCGAGTGAGACATGAACTTAACGACATGTGGTTTGTCTGCCCTTATCACCATCACGTATATTCAACGGTCATTATTTATATTTGGCTGGCTCCTTGAAAAAAAAATAAAAAATTAGTCTCTCAATCCCAAATTTTTTTTTCTTTTTATTATTTTTTGTGAAAAAGAATATAATAAAAATTGAAAGAAAGATTTATGTTTGGCGACAAAGGACGACAGATGTACTACACTTGGTATCTTCTCCAAAACCTTTGTTCGTCGGCAATTTCTAGAGGGGCACCGGCGGAGGTGGGATGTGGCATTTTTCAAGCAAGGTAGTCATGGGGTCGATAATTGTAACGAATAAATATGATTTAATTGCATGATTAATTAATTAAATAGATATATTGAGAAGCTTCTTTTGACTTGTCAGTTATCACTTTGGTAAGACCGCCTTCCAGAAAAAAATTCATGACTCTATAAATTCAGTCAATAAAGACGGATGGGAGTGTTTGGTGTTTTTAGGATGGACACAATTACACGTGGAACGAATTTATCACATCCCATTTGTTATTTCCTTTGGACGCGCATGTTCCATTCTATTTAATAGGGTTATTATATCAATTTACAATGAAGTGTTTTTATTACTTCACAGTGGAGTAATGAAGGAATTAATCTTGTTGACTTAGCCCTCCCATCTTCGCCTGCAATCTCAACATAGTTAAAGGTTTTTTTTAATCATAAATGAAGTATCGCTAATTTATTCGTCGGTGTGACTTCTTTCATCAACATTTGTTCCTCAGCACATGCTTTAATTGATCTTCATATTGAAATATGTGCTGAATTTGTTGTTTGTAATAAAAGGCCATGGTGCTCATCCATCTGGTCGTCAAATCAGAAGCGGTGGTCCATGAAACGAAGTATTTTTCTCGGTTGGAGTTTAGGTGACGAAACCATCAAATTTTTGTATTACGTTTTAGAGAGAAACATGTCTTCTTCCTCAAGCCGTACAATCTCCAATCGGAATCCAGGGAAACGGCCTATGGACGAGGGTGGTCCTATCGCGAGTCTTTCGTCTGTTCATTTGGAGGAATCGGATCCCGAGACTGCCTCCGTTGTTCGCTCCATGGAGGAAAATGATGCCGAGCACTCGGGCGAGCAAGATGTCGAACAACCAGCTGCTCGACCGGATGTGGACAATCAAGTTCCCATTGAAATCATCTCCAGCAGCGAGGAAGAAGAGTCAATCTTAGATTGGCTCGAGTCCGTTGGTTTCCCGCAACCCAACATGGTGGAGATGACCATCCCCGAAGGTGTCGAGCAGGAATTTGATTGGGGTGCATACTCCGAGCGGTATGTGAGCAACTTTCCCATGCCTCCTTGCCAACTTAGGGAATCTAATGGGACCAGTAACTTCAAGGCGAACACCATAGAAAGCACGATAGACGAGGGCTATCTTGATGGCATCCGAAGAGACTACAAAATCTCATGCGACGTCACGATGTATGCGCCCCAGAAAAATGAAAGAGTTGATCACCCCCCTGCAGGTTTGATGGCGATCAACATGCATACATTGTCCGCCAGAGTTACGCTTCCTCTTCATCCTCTCGTTGGTCGTTTCTTGGAGGAGACCAACCTGGCGATCACCCAACTCACTCCTAATGCATGGAGTAGTTTGTTGGCATTCTTCACAGTGTTCGCCCTCGAGAGATACTAAAACCATCTTACTCCTACTGAGGTGAATTATGCCCTCTGCATAAGCAAGTGTGCGGAGGAGGGCAACGAGTATTACTACCTCAAGGTGAGGACGGATTTAAAAATCCTTGAGGGAGTGCCCAACAAGTTGAAGAACTGGAAGATCGAGTTAGTTCTTCTTTATAGGGGGTGACTGGCGAGCACCAGACAATAATGAAGGGCGTGAGGGACGCATCATGTCCCCTACTGAGTTTAATTACTTACTATTTTTTCTAATTTTAAAAATCATTCATTATTAATTAGTACTAAAATTATGGGTAAAGAAAGAATTGATTTATTAAGTTCTAATTTGAAAAAATTCAAACCAGTCCACCCACAATTCACTGGAGGAAATATCTTTGGCACATAAAACAAGAAAAAATATCATGCTCCAATTTTCAAATATTTAATAACGATCGAAAGACTATTTTATAAAATAATTTGAAAAATCTTTTTAGAGCGCGACTACATTTTTCACTGAAAAAAAAAATCTTTCCTTTTAAAAAGACTTAGAACTAAATGCTTATTTAATATAACTCATGACTTAATAAATATATAACTCTAAACATATTTAGATATAAGCAAATAAACATGTCATCCTAAAAGTTAGACGATCAAATAAACAATCACAAATGTAAAATCTTGCTAATTCAATTAAGGACACTAATTTTATCAATATGTAACTTAAGCACATAACTTCAATTAATGCACGAATTATACTAAACTTGTAATTTATTTAATCTAACATAAATTTCTAGATTGTGCCAACTAGTCCTAATTTTGAAAATAAGTCGCACATACATGAAGAACTTTAATTTATTTCATACGTCGCAATTACTATAACTCAATTAAAACTCACATTCTCCTTAAATCATAACTTAACACATCAAAGTTCTCCTAAGTTTGCAGATGAAGTTAAAAGTCTAACATACATACCCTAATTTCATATACATAAAAATTGACAACTTCTCAAATCATAGTCTATTCATTTCCTAGCAACATCACATTCTAATACTTATAATAATTCATAGAAAATATTTTAATTATAACATAAAGTGTCATAAGTCATTCGAAAACAACACTTGTAAAATTCTTGAGGACACTAATTATTTTTAATTTGCCACTCATTCTATAACATAAACTCAAATAATCTAAAATAATTTAACCTTAGCAATTTGTATACAAATTTATCAGAATTCATGCATGATCACCATAAAGTAAATTCCAAGTGCATGCATATAAGGACTACAATTTTTTTGGGTGGAAATGGGGTAAAATACCCATTCTAATAAAACAAAAAGTTTTTTACCCACTTCCTTTAAATAAAAAGTTTTCTACCCACTTAATACTTTTTTCCTAAAATGCTCTTAATACTCTTAAGTCTTAAAATCTAAATTTTAATAAATTATTATTGTATTTTGAAATTTCACTAATGTTGATAGGCGAACTTAATCCAAAAGGTTATCACAGAGAAGCTCGGCGAGGTTGGCAAGAACCTCGCCCCAGCTCCCAATAAGTCAGGACCAACGACTAATTGCACGAGGAGAGGGAAGACCATTGGCGAGCTTCCCCACTAGGAAGGAAGCTCGCCCCTACTCACGGAGGTCAAGCTGAAGTCCACCACTACATCGTCCCCAAAATAAGCACAAGGCACTGAAGCTCGCTGACTAGCGATTTGTGTTCGCACACAAATGCACTTTCCTACAAGTGTATAGGATCGTGTAGTGGTAAGCTGACCAAGTTATAAAATAATATCGAACCCTAAGGAAGCAATGAGACACTCTAATTCTAAGGTGTATGTGTGTGAGTTATGAAATCAAATAAACAAAAATGAAATTGCAGGATTTGATTTCTATCTAATTACTAACTAATGCAAAAATAAAATAAAACAAGAATTCTAAACTAATACTCTAAACTAAAACGTGCGTGAAAATAAATCTCTAATCTCTAAAGCATGAATTAAATAAATAAAAAGTAAAACAAACTTTGTTCTAAATCCCTAATTCGAAAATTAATATCTAATTAAAGCAGAAAATCAAAGCAATTAAATACGAAGAATTAAAGACTAAATCTAACTAACACGAGAGTGTAAAGGAGTGATAACATGAATGATTGAGACAATAGAATTGATGAAACTAACACTAATAGATCAAACACGAAGGAGATAATTAAATTAACAATTGAAATAACCAAGAATAATAAAATCTAATTGAAAACTGAAATTGAAATCAAACCAAACTAATCAAATAATCTCAAGAAATCAACGTGAATAATCTCCTCAACATAAGAATAAACTGTTTCTGAAAGCTCTTCCTAATTCCTATGTAAAACCCTGTTTCCCCTATAATGTCTAATGCCCTCAGGCGTGAATGCGTGATTCCTCCATAATAATAATCTGCTGAATATATATGTATCTCCCCAAGCAGCAACTGGGCCAAGTATAAGTTGGGCCTGACAATTAAATAAGAAATAAAAGTTGGGCCAAGTTACCTGAAAGCCCAAACTAATTCTTCTCTTGTACGCTTCTTCAGACACGGCATCAATCAGGCGGTTTCTGGTGCAGAGGAGTTGTGCCGGCAGCGGGATGGAATGGCGTCGCTGTGTGCGACTGAGAATCGGCGGCGATAATGGTGGACTTCGGTGATAGAGGTGACGATTCCGGCATCGATTGGGCTGTGCGGTTGCAGTGGCTTCGGAGCAGTGGTCGGCAATAGGTGTCGAGAGAGAACGAACTCCGGCAGAGGTGAGAGAGCAGCCTTGGGCGGCGGCGCGTCGACTCGGAGGCGGTGGCTGTGATACAGCGACGGACAGAGGTGAATTCCGGCGTGGTTCCGATTTCAGAGCAAGAGGAGTGTTGCAGAGTATTTGTTGAACAATATTGAGGACAGTTTGCAGCTGTGAGCAGGGCACAAGTGAGGCGTGTGGAATCTGATTCTTTGTGGGTCATAGGCGTGAGTGTCTTGTTGTACGTGTGTTGAATTGAGTGTGATGATTGACACAGATGTTGTGGTGGAGATTTGTTCACATTAGACTCTCTTGCAAATTTCTAGAACAAAAATAGCTCAAAGATTATTAATATTATATTCATTAATTAAATAATCAAATAAATAATTTTTTACTCAATTAATTCAATGAATAATAACATTTAAATTGCAAACAAAAAACACTTTCACAACTCAATTGATTACCAACAAATTAGAGAGCAATTAAGACCCTAAATGCATGCAAATCTCTAGAAAATTATCTCTAAATGAGTACAAATTGATGCAAATATGACCCTAATCACTCGCCCGGAAGCCCGCCGAGGTTAGAGGCAATGGACAACGTGTGTATATAGGGTAAATAGATATGTAGTAGGACTAAGCTTTGTAAATGTAGCATTGTGAGGGACCGAGACGAGGGTCAAGAACCCTCGTCAACACCAAAAGCCCAATAGACTCATAAGGTGTCACCTCTCACTTGCACACCTATAAATAGATATCTCTTGTTGTATTCTCTCTCCAACTTAATCATAATACACATTTACTCTCTCTCTAAACTCTCTATTTTCTCTCTCTATATTATCCATCAAAGAACACATATTCTTGAATTATTGTTTGATAAGATTAATATGCTATAATAGCCACATAAAGAACATCATTAGTAAATTCTATCAACAACTAAATTCAGTTATTACTAAATGAAAGTTTATTAATATTAATACAATTAAAGTTAAATGTTAATGATTATAGTTATTTATTAAACACAAAAAATTATTGAAAGTCGTACAATTAGTAAATAATAAATAAATAAATCTAATTAAATTATAAAATACTGAATTTTAAGTAATATTATAAATAATAATATTTTAATAAAAAACTAATATTAATACAATATTAATTAAATATATATTAATGATTGATATTTATTATATACACATTAAATAGCCTTTAATAAGGGTACATGTGTATTTTTATATGAAAATGGATAGAAAACTTTTTTTAAAAAGAAAGTGGGTAAATTTTTTTTATTTTATTAGAATGTGTATTTTGCTTTTTGTCCCTTTTTTTGCTACAAAATATATTATGACCACTAACAAAGAAGACATCTGTTTCTGCGTACTTAGTCATTTCCCATAAACTTGCAACTCATTCAATAATTCAATATACATGCATACTATATAAAAGCAATTTATCTACGCACATTAACACATTATATTCTGCATATTATTGTTTTCGCATGTACAAGTTCACAACCACAATGAGTTTAAGTACTTGGACATACTCACTACACAAATTTCATTTTAACATGCATACACTTATAATTGCTAATTTCAGCAAGGCATATTGACACTTGTTAACTTAAATGTTATAACATTCCTATACACACCTTGCAACCGACCATCGTGCTTATAAAAATGAATCGGCCAAACATCCCACTGGAACTCATTATCATGAATTTTGCCGGAAAATATATATTAACATATATCAATTTAGTATTTAACATATATTAACACATTTTCATGCATTTACTAAAAAACTTTCCCATGCAATAATTAAATATTAAGACATGCTATGTATAAATTAATTTTCCCCATAAAGCAAAAATAAATGATACGAGTTACTCTCTTGTGCACCAGTTACACCGTACAATTCAAGTGTATTTTTAAATTGTTATACTATTTATTATTAAAAAGTTACACTATTAAAGATACATTTTTCAGTAATAATATGTAATTTTTCAGTATAATTTTATGTAAATTTTTAAAAATAAACTTGAATTACACGGTGTGACCGGTGTATATGAGAGTAAGCCAAATGATTAGATATGCCTTCAAATTATTGAGCTCAGCATAAATAAATCCGTTGCCTAATCCATTAAAACAGACTAATAAAAATAAATAAATTATTTCAGGCCATGAAGAAAGAAATCAGCAAAAGCCTCCATTCTTTCCTTGGGCAAAGACAGCCCGATTTCCAGCCCTCCTGCAGAATCCCTCGATTTGCAGAGGGACATAGAATACTTCTCCCCATCCATGGATATAACTTCAAGCTTTCTGGCCTTCCCCCATCCAAAATCCGCATTCGGCAGATCGAATTTCGGCGAACCAGAAACCCCCGTCGATCTTGTCCACACTACTTTCTCCATACTCGACACCCAATTCTCTGCTTCTTTCAGAAATTCGTCCTTATTGTTCACTTTGTTTTTTATTTCCTCTGCAACGGCCTCTGCTGCGGTCACAAATCCATCTTCTCCGACTACTCTCTCGTGCTTCATATTCACCATTGCGCCGCCTAAGCAGTTTCCGAAGTAGTTCGACGGCACCGGCGGATTTATCAGCGCGTTTAATCTCCCTCTCGCGTCCGCCGGAAAGAAGAACAGATCGGACTCATCCGCGCCTACTTCTTCCCCGATTGCATCCCCCGATTTCTGCAGGCAAGTCCAGACGTACGACGTCGTAACGACGAACGAAGATACGTGGGGCAGATTTGGTTTCTTTGAAATTACCAGTTCCTTTAGCTTGTTTATATCAGTTTGGGTGAGGATGAATGTGGATCTGACCCTGTTTGTAGGCAGGGGGAAAGGCGACGATTCCTTGAGAGGAATCTTTCCGAATATTTCCCAGAAAATTGAACCCAAATCTATTTTATTGGTATACTGAATCACAGATCTGTCGAAAATCGGGACCGATTTTCCGTTTCCGGCGAGAAACTCATCGTCTCCGGCGAATTTGCTGATGGAAGCCCAAGCTAACATGAATCCGACGATGGAATTCGCGTCGCCGAGAACGTGATTATTGGCAAAACCCAGACATATGCCCCGACCCGGAAACAGGGTGAGTTTCAGAGCAATAAGAGGAACTACTTTGTGTCCAGGTTCATCGACCGTCGGCGGCATCTGAGGCACAAAATCGTAGAACCGATCGGCATCTCGCGCCTGATTTCCGACTAGGTCGTCGAAATCGCCACCTGATTCGGCGATTGTCAGCTGAACAGAGTCGCCGGCGACGTAGCGAATGACGGGCCTTTCATCGGCGTTCATAGGGCGGACCAAGTTTCCGGTAACTGGGAGGTAGTGTTTGAGAGTGAGAGAGAGAGATTGTTTGAGTTTAGGGACGATGGATTCCACGAATTGGAGCTTAGAACAGGGGTGCTCGTAGAAGAGAAGGCGGCGAATGGGATGGAAGTTGATCCATATCATGTCGAAGAAAGTAAGCGGTAGAGTCAGCTCGTCGGCGGCGGCGCCGGGCGGAGGAGATACGCGACAGGTTTCGAGGACGGTGGTCATGTTTTTTTATTGTCGAAGAGAACTAGTAATCATGTTGTATGCATTGTTTTATAGAGATAAGCATTGGTCCTGTCCTGTGGAAATACCATAAATGTTTGGGTAGAGCGTCGAGTAAGACATGAACTTAACGACATGTGGTTTCAACGGTCATTATTTATGTTTGGCCACAAAGGACGACAGCTGTTCAAAACCTTTGTTTTCAGTAGGTCGGCAGTGCCTAGGTATGAGAGGGGAACCGTCAGCTCGGCGGCGGCTTCCGCCGGAGGTGGAATCTGGCATTTTTCAAGCGAGGTAGTCATGGTTCGATAATTGTAACGAATAAATCAGTTATATATGTGTGTCTAAATATGATTTAAGTGCATGATTAATGGATTAATAGATATATTGAGAAGACTTATCTGTTATCACTTTGGTAAAGTCTCCATTTGAATTGTTTAATTAATATACTTAATTAACTCCCTTAATTCCAACTCAAGTTTTATTAATTGTTCAGAATAGAAATGAAATGTCCACAAAAAAATTTAGACGTTATAAATTCAGTCAATAAAGACGGATGGGAGTGCTTGCTTTTCTTTGGGTGGACACGATGGGGAGTGCTTGCTTTTCTTTGGGTGGACACAATTATACGCGGAACCATGGGCGGATAAAATATCGAAAATATTGATATGTCATACTTATTCTGTTAAAAAATATTAAATTTATTAAAATTTTTGATACAGTATGATATCATATCGAAAATTTCGATACAGTAACGGTATATAAATATAGAAATTTCGGTATATTGCGATATACCGAAATATTTTCGATATATTGCAATATTTCGATATATCGCGATATATCGAAAATTCCATATTGAAAATATTTCGGTATATATCGAAAATATTTCGGTATACTAAAAATACCAAAATTTTCGATATAACGTTGTCATACCGAAATTTTCGGTATGATATTTTTCGATATCGAAAATTTCGGTACGGTAACGGTATGACGAAAAAAATTTCGGTAGGCTATACCGTCCACCCCTACGTGGGACGAACTTACCACATCCATTCTGGTTAAAATATACATCCATATTTATTATATAACTATATATTTATATTTTATTTTACATAATTTTTACTATCAAAATTATAGTATATGTTTGGTTGAGAAATTTTAAAGGTGAGTAATAATAATCAAAGTCACAGTGAGTGTTTGAAATGACTCTACTATGACTTTGATTCTAAAAAACTATGTAATCTACCATAGTTCAGTTATTTGAGAGGTATGATTTTCGTTTCATACTCTTTCAATTCCTTACAATTATATCAGACGCCCCCAAAATATTAATCACATTTAATATATATGGGAAAATTATAGCTAGAGTCTTTATAACCCTTCAAAATACAAGTAAGGTTATTTTTTTGAGCAACACTTGTGTAGAAATTTCTACCGTAGAAATATCCATTTTTGAAAAATTCGCGGATCTAAACCGGGTCGAGTCAGATTTGGACATTTTTTTCCAAAATTCGCGCAACTTGTAGTTCCAGATTTTTTCGCTCCCAGGTATGTTACAATTTGGGCAAAGGCGTGTTACAATTAGGCAAAATCTGTGTTACAAGTTCTTAAAAAATTAATTTTTTGTACTTTTCAAGTAACTATAAAGAAAATATGTATTTCTGCAAGTATAAATATGTGTTACTTAATTTATTTTTTATTTTCTTTGTTGATTTATGTTAATAATATGTTTCTTCGCTCCCAGGTATGTTACAATTTGGGCAAAGACGTGTTACAATTAGGCAAAATTTGTGTTACAAGTTCTTAAAAAATTAATTTTTTGTACTTTTCAAGTACCTATAAAGAAAATATGTATTTCTGCAAGTATAAATATGTGTTACTTAATTTATTTTTTATTCTCTTTGTTGATTTATGTTAATAATATGTTATTAATGTACTTAATACATCATTTAATACCTTATATATGTTATATAATATATAATATATATTTTTATAAGGATAAATAAATGTTTGTGCATACAGTAACACACATTTGATCTTGCAGTAACACACATTTACTCTAATTGTAACACACATTTACAGTAACACACATTTACTCTAATTGTAACATACATTTGCAGTAACACACATTTACTCTAATTGTAACACACATTTACTCTAGATGTAACACATATTTGCAGTAACACAAATTTACTCCAATTGTAACATAAATTTACAGTAATACATATTTACTCTAATTGTAACACATATTTGTTCCTCAATTTGTGTTATTATATGAGCATATATGTGTTACTATAGGATAAAATGTATTTTTATTAAGAATAAATATGTGTTACACATACAATGTAACATATACATGTTTTACATTGCATGAAAAATATTTACTTCTATAAAAATAAATGAATATGTGTAGAAAACAACATTTAATCTGGTTGTAACACACGTTTTGCCTTAAAATAACATGCATTTACCCCGACTGTAACATACCTGGGAGCGAAAATCACTATCTGCGCGAATTTTGGAAAAAAATACTCAAATTCGGCACGACCCGGTTTAGACCCGCGAATTTTCGAAAATGGATATTTCTACGGATCTTTGACCCGTAGAAATTTCTATTTGAGTGTTTGCCTATTTTTTTCCCAATTACAATTAAGACCATTTCCCCCCTATTTTTAAATAAACAGCAATAATTAAGTTTTGTTTAAAAAAATTACATTTTCTCCCGTATTTTTAGGCTAATTTATTTATTTAAAGAACTTCTGAGACGAAGTTAGCAAAATAGGAAAAAATAGAAAATTTTATAAAAATAAAACCAGTCGGGAATAATCTGATTCATGTTTCCCGACTGGTGACTGTCAGCATAACCTTTTTACTAAATATGTATTAAATGTGTAGTTGTCGCATCAAATGCTATTAATAGCTATAGTAATATGTATTTTAGGATTTAGGAAGATATTTTAATTCCACCTTGGATATGTAGTTATAAATTGCATGCCTACTTGACAGCTAGTATTTTATCCGAGGATAGAGCTAATATTATACCAATGATTTTTATTTAATTTGATTTAATTTTGGGGCATTTATAAATTTCATTTAATTTGATTTAATTTGGGGCATTTATATATTCATTTAAAAAATAATTATATTATAAATTGATTCGCAATATTTGTACAAAAGCATAATTTTATCATGCGCATAAGCATATATTTTTTACATAGAATTAATTTATAATTAATGTCAATTTTGTAAATCATTTTGTAATATTCTTATTTAAATTTCTCCCCCTAGGTGCGTAGTTTTTATTTAAAAAAATACTATAATTAAGGGTTTCAATTTCTTTCTATATATTAAATATACACTAAAAAGAATATTGACAACGAATTTTTTTTATATGACTACAAAAAAATACTGACAAAAAATTTCATAGTTACATATATAAAAAAAATTTGCATTTAATTTATTTGTATTATATATTTTGCAATTTACTTTAGAATTTGGAAATGTCATATTGTGATAATTTTTTATATATTAATTTATGTATTAATTGATTTTTTAATAATGCAACAAGTCAACCAAAATATAAAAAATCATCACAATGACATGTTCAATATCTAAATTAAATGCAATATATAATACAAGTAAATTAAATGCATAATTTTTTTTTTTGTGCATGTAATCATGAATTTTTTTTGTCGTATATTTTGTAGTCATATAAAAGAATTTTACTGTTAATATTTTTTTTAGTGTAAATTTAATATATAGAAAAAAATCAAAATCCTTAATTATATATTTTCCGAATAAAACTACGCACCTAGGGGAGAAATTTAAATGAGAATATTACAAAATGGTTTACAAAATTGACATTAATTATAAATTAATTCTGTGTAAAATAAAAAAGCTTATGCACATGAAAGAATTATGCTTTTATACAAATATTGTAAATCAATTTATAATATAATTATTTTTAAATGAATATATAAATGCCCCCAAATTAAATCAATTATTGGTATAATATTAGCTCTATCCTCCAATAAAATACCAGCTGTCATGCATACCAGCTGTCAAGTATGCATGCAATTTATAACTACATATCCAAGGTGGAATTAAAATATGGGATTATATTTTTGTAAGCCGAATAAGTCGTCGTACTTTTGAATTTGGTCTATACGTTTCACTCTTTTTTAAATTGGTCCTATTTTATAAAAAAAAATTATTTTTAGTTCTTTTACCTGTTATAGCAGGTTATTTGCCACGTGAAAATTTAATTTAATTATTTATTTATTTTTTGGAAGCTAACTGTATTATTTTTTATTTTTTATTTTTAACGTGTCAGGCTAATTATATTGATTAGGGTAATATTTGCATCAATTTGTGCTCATTTAGAGACGATTTTATGGATATTTGCATGCATTAGGACCTTAATTGCTATCTATTTTGTTGGTAATCCATTAAGTAGAAAAAGTGTCAATTGTTCTATTAAAATATTATTATTCATTAAATTAATTGAGTTAAAAATAAATTTAAGTATTTATTATTTGACGAATTAATTAATGAATATAATATTAAAGGGTTTGAACTTAATTTGATTAGAAAATTTGCAGGATACATTGGAATGAAACTCCTAGACCCACATCTACAATCACAACATGCCACACTCATGCTCTGTTCACTGCAAATGGGCCGGGCCGGGCCGGCCCAGCCTACCGGGCCAACTGATGTTCACGGGTCGGGCCAAGCCGGCCCATTTTTCAGTCGGACCTATAAAAATTGAGCCCAGCCCAGCCCAATCTAGCCCACAGGCTAACGGGCCAGCCCGGCCCATTTTTTTAAAATAATAATTTTAAAAATTATACTATAATCACTATTGCACTACTATTAACTTATACTTTTACAATCCACAAACCAACAACACAAATATAAAATAGAACTAAAACCACAAATTCAAACATAAATTAAAAATGAAATAAAGATCATTACTCATAGTCATAGTGTCCTAATATAATAAAAACAGTTCATAAGTAAAGAAGATGGGAAGTCGTGTGTTCTCATATTGTAAATTAGGAAACTATGGTTTGTTGAATTATGAAGTCTAATAAAAAATGAAAACAGTACACGTCAAAGCCCAAAAGTCTTAGAATTTATTATTTTTAATTATATTATTTTAAAATAAATTTTATTTCACTGGGCTAAACGGGCCAGCCCATGACCCATCAGGCCAAGTCCATTTGGCCCGCCAGGTCAAACGGACAGGGCCAAAACAGCCGAATTTTTTTCGGGCCATTATTTTTCCAGCCCATCCGGAATTGCCAGCTCTATGTACCACATCCGCATCACCAACAGCACAAGTCAAAATCCAATTTGAAGCACCAATTGAAGAATTCACTCTCTGCAACAAAAACTGGAAGCTCAGCCATTCCAGTCTACCTCACTTATCTCCGCCGCATCTCTCCACCCGTCGCCCAAATCAATTGCACAACCCCAGCCGCCTGTAACCGCCATAGGCCCATAGCCAATCGCCCATCTTCATCACTGCTCAACCGCCGTATCTCCGAGCAGCGCACACACACCTTCGCCGGAATCCGCGAGACCAGATCGAAGCCACAAATTTGAATCTGCCGGAAACCACTCGACAGCCTTCGTTCGCACAGCAATCGCGCCGTCGCGATCCCAACACTACAGCCGAAGAAGGAATACACGCCGTCGAATCCACCGGAAAAGCCACAGCGCTCAACTCACCCCTGTCCTCTGCAACCGATCGACATCACTGTCGCGACCAGGCCGCCGCTATTCACTCACTTCACAGCCTTACATCGATTCGAAGCCGCACCTCTGTTTCACTCAACCGCCGTCTGTTCGTTGCCACCCAACCATCTCCGCCGCCGATTGAATCCCGAAAAGAAACGCCCCTGTTGCCACAATCCGGTATGAAGGAGAACTCCATTTGGGCCCATTCTCAATTTAATTGTTAAAGCCCATTATCTTTCTTTTGCTAACTTTAGCCCAACTGGTTTATTTGGCCCATTTGTGTGCTGAGGGAAGTCTTTAAATTCCAGGAAGTATTCACGAAAGAATCACGCATTCACGCCAGAGGACAGTAGTTTAGTTTATGTAGTAGGGATTTCTGATTTTTTGGACGCATTAGAGAGGAAACAGGAATTAGAAAAAGCTTTCAGAAACAGTTTATTCTTATTTTGAGGAGATTATTCACGTTGATTTCTTGAGGTTTGATTAATTTTTTTATTTAGTTCTAATTAGGTTTTATGCATATTAGTTAATTCAATTATTCATGCTATTATCTCTTTTATGTTTGATCTATTATTGTGATTTTTGTCAACTCCCTTTATCTCAATCAATCATGTTATCGCTCCTTTATACTCTCGTGTTAGTTAGATTAAGTCCTTGATCCTTCATATTTAAGTGCTTTCAATTTTTTTGCTTTAAATTAGTCATTAAAGGAAGTAGGTTTAGAATTAGAGATTGAGAACAAAGTTTGGTTTAATTTTTAATTTATTCAATTCATGCAGTAGAGATTAGAGATTTATTTTCATGCACGTTTTAGTTTAGGTTATTATTTACGCATAATTAATTCATTCAAATTTCTGCTTTAATACTCATTAGTTTAGGAACCATAAAACTTGCAATTTGATTATTTAGATTAATTTCCAAAATTCACACAAACCTTAAAATTAGAGTGTCTCATTGCTTCCTTAGGGTTCGATATTATTTTATAACTTGGTCAACTTACTACTACACGATGTTATACACTTGTAGAAAAGTGCATTTGTGGCGAACACAAATCGCTAGACATATATTCGGGTTGGGCTTACGAAATCGGGTCGGGCTTATGAGTGGGTTCATAACACAATAAAAAAAACACCCTAACAAATCTAATTTCATCCCATGAACCCTAAGCCTGGCGACGAGATAATAGGAAATTAGATCGGTCGCAGCAAGAGGAAATCGTTCCAAAAAATGTCGATTCTCAACATCTTGCCCGCCCCAAAATCGTTCCCCTTTCTGGCCCCTACCTTCTCTTCGAGAACACCTTCAATCGATCCAATATACATTTTATCATAATTAAGAGTTCATGTTTTCATTCATCTCCTACAGTTCAATTTGTCATATTTAGGTAATGACTAATGTACTAATTGGAGGAAATTGAAATAAGAAAGTTAAACTAAAAGCAAAAGAAACACTGCAAACATTTCATTCACAAAAAAAAAAAAAAAAATCTCTAATTGTAAGTATAAACGCAGTTGGAACTAACTCAATCCACATGGGAAATTGGTGTATCCATTGAAACAATTCTGAAGTTTGTGAATGTTATCACAAAAGTTCTAAATTTTCATTTCATGATTAAAAATGGGCCCAAATTTTCATTTCATGCTTAATCTTGATTCGCTCGCTTACCGCCTTCAGTCAGCTTGAAATTGCTCGTATCTCTTCAGGCTTTAGGGTTTTTTTCGTGGGATGAGATTAGATTTGTTAGGGTGTTATTTTTATTGTGTTCTGAACCTACTCATAAGCCCGACCCGATTTCATAACCCCAACCCGAATATAATTAGCCAAAGCCGCTAAAAATTAAAAATATAATTAAATAATACAGTTGGCTTCCAAAAAATAAATACAAAATAAAATTGAAATTTCAGGTGGCAAATAACCTGCATTAACAGGTAAAAGAACTAAAAACAAATTTTTTTTAAAAGGTAGAACCAATTTCAAAAAGAGTGAAACGTATGGACCAAATTAAAAAATATGACAACTTATTGGGCTTACAAAAATATAATCCCTTAAAATATCTTCTAAAATCCTAAAATAATTATTACGGTAGCCATTAATAGCATTTGATGCAACAAATACACATTTAATACATATTTAGTAAAAATGTGATGTTGACAGTCACCAGCCAGTGGGGAATCAGATTCCACTGGTTTTATTTTCATAAAATTTTCCATTTTTCCCTATTATTCTAACTTCGTCTCAAAAGTTCTTTAAATAAATAAATTAGCCCTATTATTAATAAAAAAAAATCAAAAGCTCGCTAGTTAAAAAATTTGGCTTTTTTTCTAAAATATTGTATTTTTTATTTATTTATCAATATGTGGTGGTTTTTGGCGGATTTAATGTTTTAAGCAAGAGCGCCGTAGTAAATGACGCCCTTAAAAAGGAGCGTCACTCCCAACGACGTCCTTTGATAAAGGAAGCAGACCCCACTGAAGGGCGCCACCTGAGGTGGCGCCCTCAGTTTCCATCAGCCACCATTTGCCATACTTTCAATAGTCATTAGACACTACTACACGACATATACTCCATAGACATGACATTTCATCATTATGTTTTTTTTTTTTTTAAACCACAATCATCATTATTTCCTTTTCTTATTTAACCAAAACATATACTCCAACCAAATCTGGCATGCACAGGAGGGGCGCCATCTGTCTTGGCGCCCTCCCACAGGACTGGTCCCACCACCTCCGAGCTCGTCTGCCTCCACATCGCACGCGAGAATATATTCGCGAATCATGCATGCATGCATATGCAAGGATCCAAAATTGTCAGCAAAAGGAATATATTCCCATGCGCATGCCTCCACCCGTGAATCAGATACACGCATTTCATTTATGTATATAAGGAGAGTTAACAGAACAAAATATGTAAAATGGAGATGAATACATAAATGAAGAGTATTGAGGTCAAGTTCAAGTAAGTTTTGAGTTTTATATTTTCAGTATTTTTAAATTTAAAATATTTGATTATGTATTTATATACTCTATTAATTTTATTTTGTTATTAATGTTGTTAGGTAATTTTGTTGGATGGATTGATGTTTACGATAGTTTCAAGACATACAAGGATCGTATTTTGAAGGATTACACATCTTAAGGTACTTCTTGTTTTTCTTATTATTTCAGTAAATTTATTTATGTGTTCAGATTAAAGTTTTATAAAAAATTAAATTATAGGATTTAGGAAAACTACAGTAATATATGTTCATATTCTGCAGTAATGTATGTTTATGTTCAAGTTATATTAAATTATAGTTTGCTAAACTACAGTAATGCATGTTTATGTTCAAGTTTGCTAAACTTAGTATCAATTTTTTTAAAATATTATTATATTATTTAATTTTTGCAATCATAAGAACAAATACTTTTGAATAATAAATACATACTAAATTGAAACATAAACACAGTAATCACCTATATATATAAAATTTAGATGTATTCATTAGCAGATTGCCTTAGAAATTCTTTAGCATCAGTATTATTTAAAATTTGTGATAATCATAACTAATTTACCTCACTGTTATTTTTAATTTTTTTAGCCTGATAAAAAAAATATACTTCACATTCTTAATTTTTCTAATTAAAAAATAAATCTTTAAAATTAAGTTTTAATTTAAAAATAGAAAAGTACGACAACCCTTCTATTCTGTTTTTCTATATATATAGATATATTAAATGGAAATTACAGTTTGCTAAACTACAATATTGTATGCTCATGTTCAAATGAAAAAAATTTGTGAAAAAATAATTTTAAAATATTTTGTAGGTATGTCGAATTCGAATGATATTGGAATAGTTGTAAGGTGTGATGAAGTAGTTGTTGGATTACAACGAGTTGATCGTCGGACTAAATATCCCGATCTACTACGTATATTATCTGAGATAACTGGCTTGGACTTGAATCAGTATTCGTTAAAGGTGTCTGCAAAATATGTCGGTAACAACATGTCCGAGATTTTCCCTATTACGTGTAATCGTGACCTACAGTTCTTTTTTTATCCGAATGCTGGGTTTGGATCAATTGAACTATTTGTTGATGCAGAAATGATCTTATCGTCACGATCATCTCCTGATCCAATGGAAAATGCATACAATCAGTATGCATCTTACATTGCTGGTGAAACTGAAATTCCTAATTTTACCAATTATCCCAGTGATAGTCTTGGCCCTAATGATTTGTGTGATTCTGAGCCTGAAGAACATCAAAATGATGATGAATGTGCAAATGAAGAGTGTTCAGATGAGGATATGCCACAACAATTTGCACCACATCCAGTCCACTCTACTGCAAATATGACACAACAATTTGCACCACATCCAGTCCACTCTACTGCAAATATGCCACAACAATTTGCAGCCCATCCTACTTTGTCGAGAGCTTCTTTTTTTGACTCATCATACGAGGATGTGCTTATTGATTCAATTGGCATACCAGATGGTGATTTCACATATGATGACGATGTTGGAGTTTTGAAAGCGGGGATGATCTTCAAGGATAAAAAACAATTGCAAACTGCAGTGACGAATTATTCAATTCGACATTCCATGCGTGAGTTTGCAGTCAAAGAGAGTACTCCAACCATTTGGAAGGTTGTATGCAAACACAATGCGAGAGGAACTGGAGATGACCCTTCCTCTCAACAGTGCAATTGGTACTTACGAGCAAATTATTCTAAAAAGACTGCAAGTTGGAAAATCACTCGATTGGGACCTCAACACACTTGTCTTATAAGGGGCACTAACCTTCGCCATAACAATTTGGGTAAGAATTTGATTGCAGGCATGCTAGAGAGTATGGTGAAGGTGAATCCAGCATATAAAGCTGAATGTGCAATGGTAATGGTGAAGGATCGATATAATTATGAAATTTCCTACCATTTGGCATGGAACGCGATCAAACGTGCGGTGGAAAATGTGTATGGAACCTGGGAGAGCTCATGTCAGTATTTGCCCAAGTTCATGACAGCATTGCAGAAATACAACCCTGGAACAGTTGTCGAGTGGTGTCATATGGCACGTGAACCATATAGAGGTGTGTATACATTGAACTATGTGTTATGGGCATTTAAACCATGCATTGATGCATTTCAACATTGTCGTAGAATTATATCTGTGGATGGCACACACCTCTACACTAAATATAAGCACAAGTTGTTGATTGCAGTCACAGTTGATGCCAATCAGAATGTCCTTCCTTTAGCTTATGCTATTGTCGATGAAGAAAGTTTCAGCTCATGGCGCTGGTTTCTGCGTATGTTGGCAACACATGTTGTTCGGGGCATTGAGGACATTTGTCTTATTTCTGACCGACATAACGGTTTAGTGAAAGCCGTTGAGTATATCCCAGATTTTCACGAACCAAAGGGTGTACATCGGTTTTGCTTGAGACATATTGCCTCAAATTTCAATAATCGTTTTAAGAATGTCCAGTTGAAGGATTTGTGCTACATGGCGGGTAAATCATCGACGGTCTTACAATTCGAACGAATCATGGAGCAAATTAGAGAGTTGAATCACGAGGCCTTTGATTATTTATCTGCAATTGATCAATGTAAGTGGACACTCTGTTACGACCAAGGTCGTCGATTCGGGGTCATGACCACCAACATGTCTGAATGTTTCAATGGTGTATTGCTTGGTGCACGACGTCTTCCAATCACAGCAATTGTCCGAATAACATTTACTCGATCAAAAAATGCTTTTCTTGAAAGGGAAGAGGCTGCATTAAGGCTACAACAAACAAATCAATGGTGGCCAGAAGAGGTATTGAAAAGATTTGACAAAGAGCAACGAATGGGACTTCATTTGCGACACAATGTGGACAGATATAATTATTCTCTTCAGACTGCCAGTGTAACAACATTCCATGATGGATCCAGACGCTCACATACATATATAGTGAAATTATCATCACAAGAATGTTCATGCGGTCAATGGAGCAACACTGGAATTCCATGCTCACATGCAATGGCTGTGTGCAGACACTTTGGAATGGATCCGACGGGGTTTGTGCATCACTGTTATAGTACACATGCATATGTGTTGACATACACTTCTGGTATTTTTGAGCCATTGGCTGATGAAGAGGAATGGGATGAACCATTGTTCATGTTGCAGCACAACCCTGAACGTAGGATCAACCGTCGTGGTCGAAATGTCACGACCAGAATTCCAAATGAGATGGATTGGGCACAAACTCGTTTGAGGCAGCAATACCAAGCACGAGATAGAGCTGGGAGTTCTAATCAGGGTTCGTCATCAAGACGAAGATGAAATAATTATGTTTGTTCTAGTTTGTTCTAATTAGGGTTCTAATTATGTTTGTACTAGTTTGTTCTAATTAGGGTTCTAATTATGTTTGTTCTAGTTTGGATTCTAATTATATTTGTTCCAGTTTGTTCTAATTATGTTTGTTCCAATTTGTTGTTCTAATTATGTTTGTTCTTCTTTTTTCTAATAATTATGTTAGAAATGGCAAATGAAAAAAAATGGATGGCAAAGAATCATTTCGAGAGGCTTGAGAACAACGATTTATGGACTCCAGAAGCTGACTTTACTCTTGCTAATGCTCTCATTTACGAATATTCTGTTGGTCGATGGAAAGTTGGTAGAACCGATAACAGTCAATCTATTATGAATGCGACGGCAAAACTAAATCAACATTTTCAAACCCAAAATTATAACATTGATCAGGTGATTGAACGAATTGCTTCATTTAAATCAAGACATGATTGTTGGTCCATGATGATCAACACTAAGGGGCAGTGTGATTGGGATAGAGACTTCACTACTATTTCTTCATCAGCCGAGATATGGGAGTTTTGGTTAAATGTATTTGTTATTACTTAGTATTTTATTTATTAAATTGAACCTTGTAATTTTTTTAATAATTTCATTCATTATTTTTGTGTAGGTGGATGATCAAGCAAACTCTTATAAGTACTCCGACGAGCCCCTGTGGGATATACTTAGTTATTTATTTCAAGCGCCGACCCTTCAACCAACTATCTCCGATTGGCGTCGAAGACGTGTAATTGATAAAGAATAATTTTTAAGTATGTATTATAATTGCATGTATAATTGCATGTTCATAAAAAAATTACTTTAGTTTTATAATTGTACTATTACTTTAGTATAGTATGTATGTATTACTATTACTTTCATTTAATGTTCTTTTATTTAATTTTTGTGTTCATTTAATTACTTTCATTTAACGTTTTTGTGTTACTTTCTATTACTATTACTATTATTTAATTTTAATTGATGAAATAATAATAAATATAAAACTGAGTATTAAAATTATGTTTTCCAACATTAACTATCTCCGAAATAAATGACCCCCGGTGCCACACCTTGGTGGTCGTCTGTGACGTGTAGGACGTTGTCCGTCCTGATTTTCACCATCATTTGCAGTATGATCCTCATGCTCATGTGACGCCACATTTTCGTAGTCAGGATATGGGACTGGAGATGTGTTGAAGTAAGGTACCCCAGGAATAGACTGATCAAACACTCCTTGTGCATATGTTGTGGATGGATAATTTGACTGTAAAAGAGACATAAATGACATGCCTTGGGGAGTGATTGAATCAGACATGTGAATATCTAGCGGTTCTGACTGGGGGAAGTAGGGAACTTCATTCACTTGTGTGTTAGGAACATTTGTAGGAATGTCTGTATTAAAATATGAAATATAATCAATTAACCTTGCATGATAATATCAATTGTGTAACACTATATAATCAATTGTGTAACACTATATAATCATACCTGAATAAGCGTATTGTGATTGAGTAGTGTTTCTTTGTTGACCCCTAGAAGACCCAACACCAAACTCATCAGTGATATTTCGACGCCTTTGACTTTGAGATGTTGAAGCCCTACCACCTTGACTTCTACATGTAGAAGGCCCAACACCAGTTTCATTTGTTGTAGGGGGGTCTTCAAAGTATGGAGGTCTCGTAAGGAAGTTATGCATTTGTGATACGACCTGTCTACTGGTACGACACAAATCTTCAAATGATTCGAGATTATCAAAACTCACTCGTTCAGTTGAAATAGACAGGCGCTGCATCAAATGAAACTGAAAAAAAAATTAGTTGATATAAAGAGGCTACGTTATTTATTAACAAAAAAACATACCATAGCATCACATCCCGATGTGTTTGCTGGTTGGTAGCCTGGATTCGTCGCATAATGAGAGGGAGATATTAGACGTCGGGTGATATTACGATACCATTGCATGTAATCCCTGCTCAACAGTGTAGAACCGGGTGCAGCATCAGCTTCAAATGGAGCTTTGATTCCCCAAAATTCTATCCAACGCTGATGGTATTGTGTCCATTTACACCCTTCTCTTCCCAGAAAATTGACATTGTGCAAGGCACCATGAACATTATCCAAAAAGGGAGGAATGCCTTGTCTCCGTCCAAATTGTCTCAACACCCTACTTGGATGATGAAACTCCACTATGCACATATTGATAAGTGGACACTCTGACATCCAATTTGCAGTTATGCATCTAGGATCAAGGCTTTCAATTTCTGGAAAACTCATATCATATGGCTGCCAAGCAAACTGTATATAAAACAGATTAATTAAATTTTGTACATACTTACTTCATGGATTAAAATAGTATGAAATGTTACTTACGTGATTATCTGTCATGCGATCAAATATGTCTCTATATATACGTACGGTGTTGCTCGTAGTATGAGTATGACTATGAAATTGGTACCATCTGAATGAAAATAAATCACACTTATATATATATATATATATATATATTACATTTATAATAATAATAATAATAATAATAATAATAATAATAATAATAATAATCACTACGAAAAAATTTATTTTACCTGATACCATAAGGTGGAAGACCTAAGTTACGACCATCAACACCGAATAATGACCCTTGTATGCGGGTATTACCATTATTAAGAGGTTGTATTGTCAATATTCTTGACCATGCCCATATCTACAAAAATAATTGAATGAGACATATAATTATGCAATAAACAATTTAAAACACAATTTAAAGAAATAACAAAATTAAATACCTGTAAAATGGACAATGGTCCAGAAATAACATGTCTCCCAATTTTTGAAGCCTGACAAAGCTCACGATATAAAGAGGC
Source organism: Prunella vulgaris (assembly GCA_026898435.1). Taxonomy (NCBI): domain Eukaryota; kingdom Viridiplantae; phylum Streptophyta; class Magnoliopsida; order Lamiales; family Lamiaceae; genus Prunella; species Prunella vulgaris. The sequence continues at coordinate 527,653 of JAPKLY010000158.1, read as the reverse complement.
TAATATAGCACTAGCCCAACTGTAAGACCCCGCAGTTTCTATATCATTGAGAAAATATAGATATAACAATGAAACCACTGCACGAGAGGAATCAGGTATCATTAACCCCCCTAACATAAGAAGAGCACAACCTCGTGCATACTGATCCACAATTATTTGATCAGTATCTTCTGTAATCACAATGTCCTGCAGATGATTACTCAATGCAGAGAGCTTGAGTCGTGACTTGCTCTTCATATTAGTTTCATCGGGAATGAAACCTAGCAACTCATCACACAAATGCATCCACTGGGTTTTTGTCAAATGAGGATCATCACAGATAACAGGTGAACCCTCTACAGATAAACCCCAAATGATCGCAACATCCTGTAAAGATATAGTCGCCTCTCCAATAGGAAAATGAAATGTGTGTGTCTCTGGGCGCCATCTCTCTACCAATGCAGTAATAAGATGATGATCAATTTGCATTGATCCACATCGAGCAACACCATAGAACCCCATAACATGTAGAGCATCAAGAATTCGAGGATGTAAATTGACCATATTTTCTACATCCTCCCTAAAACTCCAAAAAATGTGGGATGTCGCGTGAGTTGGTCTTAGTATATCATTCTCACTAATAGTTCCCCTAAAAATGGCTTTCGAACGATGTGTTTCCTGGGACGACAAGACTGAAGGATCATTTGGTCCATACAATTCTCTATACGAAGTCATCCTGATATTAAAAAAAAAAAGTAACAATATTAATTCTATATGACAATTATGTATAACAAAATATATTATGAAAATACACTTTGATATACCAAAATCTACTTATTCACATATTCACAACTATAATTCATATATATACAACTAAACTCAAAACCTAATTCACAAACTTACAACCTAA
>JAPKLY010000158.1:475996-526754 GCA_026898435.1 Prunella vulgaris | reverse complement strand
CCTAATTAACATATTCTCAACTATAATTTATAAACTCACAACCTAATTTACATATTCACAACAAAAATACACAACTAAATAAATTATGATTCATATACTAAACTCACAATTAAACTACTATATTTACAACTACACTCAAAACCTAATTCAAATATTCACAACTATATATTTTAAATTCACAATATAATTCATATATTCACAATAAAAATACACAACTTAATTATGATAAAAATACACAACTAAAAAATAGTTACACTAACAAAATAATTAAATCAACTATCAACTCATAAAAATATATCTCTTAATGTATGTTAAATATTTTACATACTTTAAAGAGCAGTTTCAGTAGCTTGTGCGGTTTCCGGCGGGTTTCAGGCGGCTTCCGGTGACTTTCAGGCAGCTTCCGGCGGGCTCCGGCAATTGAGAAGTGTGCTGAAATTTGGAGGTGGGTGAGTGAGGAGTGTTTGTTTAAAAAAGTTTGTGAGGAGTGTATGTTTAAAAAAGTTTGTGAGGAGTGTATGTTTAATTTGGGTGGTTGTAAAATTGGGTAGAGTATTGAAGAGGAAGGGCCGAAAATTGGAGGGAGTAATTATTTGGGAGTATTGATGTTCTGATGATAAATAAATGATGTGGTTGGGTGGTAAAAAAAAAAAATGATGTGGTTGAAATGGTTTCAACCGAAAATGAAGTTGGCAAATTAATGATTGATTTGATGAGATGACTGAAGGTGCCAGGGGGTGTCGACTGGACTGAAGGGGCGTCATTTGAGATGACGCTCTTCAGTGGGACCTGCACCTGTATCAGAGGACGCCGTTCGAGATGGCGCTCTTTCTAAGGGCGCCGTTTAGAGTGGCGCTCTTGCTTAAAACGATTAGACAAAAAAATTTCACTACAAATTGATAAATTAAAAAAAAAAAATACAATATTTAAAAAAAGAAGCCTAAAAAATTTAGCCTAGGTAACATGGTCAAAATCATTGATCATTGATTTTATTGACATTTTGTATGTAATATATGTCGTGGACATTATCACTTCATGGATTGCTAGTTCACAAAAATAAAATGGGTTACTTATCATGGGGTGTAATGTATAAGATGTGTTTACTCTCAACAAACAACTCAAAAACTATTTACCCCCAATTCAAAGCTATTAAAAATACCACTAATATAGGATAGGGTGGTGTAGGAGGGGCGGTTGTAGGCTGTCCCATCTCTCTCCTCACTCCTCTCCCCTTCCATGCCGGAATCTGCAAAAGTCACTCAACCGCCGGAGCCTTCTGGCGACAGCTTCGATTTATGGGTCTGGAATTGTTTAGTGGGCTGCTTCGATTTATTCCGATGACGGGCTATTGCAGTGGGTTGCTTTCTTCTCCGACGCGACGGGCGAAGCTGGGCTGTTTCTTCTCGCCGGCATTAATGGGCTGTTTCTTCTCTCGACGGTGGAATGAAGGGAGTTTCCGGATGGGGGTTGAGCTTCGCGCTGATTTATGGGTCTGAAATACTTTTAAATCTGAAATTATTGTTGTTCCTCGTTTTTCAGATCTGAAATTATTCTTGTTCCCTTTTGCTCCCTGTCGCCGGTTCGTCGCACTGCCACTGGAAACAGCCACCATCGCCGTCGCACGTCCGGAGTCCGCCCAGTCCACCGTGGACTGAAACCCAGCGCATCCGCCTTCATCATTCCTCCATCGTCGGAATCTTCAACCGTCGAGCACCAGCGTCCCGCCTCTGTCCGCCTACCTCCGTCGCTCGTCTCAGTCGCCTATCTCTGCCCGACGCCGCCTCATTCCACCCTGTTCACAGCTACTTCGCCAGACCTTCATCTGAAAATCGCTGAAGACAACCGATCACCGAATCGACGGCACCACCTGAAGTCCGTTTATGTGATTTTCCCTGATTTGTTCAGGTATGACTTTGTGCTTGCAAATGATTGTTCATCATAAATCATTATGGGCTATTATTGTTATTTGAGGGTAGACAAATTTCATGTGTTCTCTTGATGGAATTCTTGTTTTGATGTGGTCAAGGGTAATGGCAGGTTCCATACATAGATTACTACATGGTTTAAACAAAATGTCATGTTTTAATAACTGTTTCCTCAAATAATCTAGGCGGAAGGGAATCAAAAAAATGCGAAAAATAGTTTTTATAAGTTTTCTGATTTCATTTGTGAAAATGTTAATGTTTTATATTTAGTGTTAATAACTTTTATGTTTGAAAATTTATATATTTGCATTAATTATCTATGCTTTTCTCCATAAGTTCATTAGACTTATGATATTGAATCTTTTCTCTTTTTTTCTTATTTTCTGCATTATTCATGTATAAATTATATGGCATACCTTTTTTCTTCTAATGTGTGCTGAGATATTTCTCTGTATTTGATAAAGGTTGACCCTGATGAAGTGAATGCTCTTGCTCAATTGATGACCTGGAAGACTGCTGTAGAAGATAGGGAGATTACTTGAAATCTCACATATGTGATATATTTGATTTTGATTTGTCAATTATTTGATTTTGAACTTGTAAGCAATTTGAATTTGAACTTATCAATTATTAGGTGTAAACTTTTAATTTATTTTTGGAACTTATGAATGTGCCGTAAAATCAACTTTAAAAAAATTTAAATTAAAAAATATATTAAGTAATGTTATAAAAAAAGAGAGGAAATTTAATAAAATGAATTCATAAAAAAAATAAAAAATGTTTAAGTATTAAAAGTTTAAAATCTTTATAAAAGGAGGGAAAAATGGATTCAAATGAATTCATAAAAAAAATAGTGTTTTAAAATTAAAATAAAATTGTAAAAATGAATATGATGGTTGAATTGATTGCTTACAGATTTGATTGACAAATGAGAGAGATGGAGTGAAGGAGAGGAGAAAGAAATGAGAGTTGTTGGAATAAATTTATAATTGAACTTTAACATAAAATAAAATTGAACTATAGTTACGAACGTTCGAACTGTTATTTTTTTTATAGAACTTGTGAATATTTCGTATTTTAAAATAAAAAAGTTATAAGAGGATGGAAAAATGAATTCAAATAAATTCATAAAGAAATATATTGTAAGTAATAAATAGTATATAAAATTTTAAAAAAATTATGATGATTGAATTTTAAAAGTTTAAATTTGTTATAAAAGGAGGGATAAATGAATTCATAAAGAATAGTATTTTAAAATTAAAATAAAATTGTAAGAAATTAAGTGTATATAAAATAAGAAAAAGAAATGAAAAATAATTATGAGTCTTGAAATGATTGTTGACATTTGATTGACAAAAAAGAGAGAGTGAATGAAGGAGAGAGGAGAGATGAGAGTTGTTGGAATAAATTTATAATTGAACTTTAACAGAAAATGAATTTGAATTATAGTTACGAACGTTTGAACTTTTATTTTTTTTTAACTTGTGAATATTTCATTTTTTTAATAATTAGTAATATAACTGAAAATCTAGTATATTTTAATAAAATAAATATAATCATTATTAATTAAATTTAGACACATAATAAAAAATTATACAACTAAAATTTATTTTATATAATTATAAATATAAGAAAGTAAAAAAGGTGGGGGAGGAGGGGGTTGGGGGGAGGGGGTGTGGTGTGGGATGAGTGCCTACAAAATATAGGCTAGGTGTGAGCTAAGTGTAAACTAATATAGGCTAGGTGAGTTGAAAGTAAAAATTGTAAAAATGTAGTACCCCATGGACAATTTCTCAAATAAAATTGGATTTGATAAGTTTTGCTAGGGTGCACATTAATCAATATTTCTCTAATTATATTCAAATTTGCGTGAATTATCTAAATAAAAAAGTATATAATTTTTTTTTGACGAGGTGGAATTATTTTTTTCATATATTTATACTTTTAAATTAAAGGATCACTTACAATAAGGTCTTTATTACAACCATTTATTACGTATTAGTTCTACAAAAAAATATTTACGTATTAATTAAAAATGTAATTTTTACACATTTTTTTGAATAAAATCATGGATGACACCCACGATCTGTCACGCCAGACTTCTGTCCCCCATCGTCGAAAACTTTGAAATCATGACTGGAGTTCACAATTTTATTTAAAATAGTGATTTCAAATCACTGTTTTACTTTAATTCATAAAAAAACTTCATTTTCACCCTAATTATATAAATATAAATAAAAAGACAATATTTAAGAATAATAATTATATCTACAAATTCTGCTAATCAAACAAATTTGAATTGTGGTGGACTAGTAGGATCGACTTTTTTTACCTTTTATATATAATTCATATGATAAAAAGTAATTCAATACCTGATTTAAATATAATTTAAAATAATTATATATTAACATAAATACATACTAAATTTTTTATTTTATTTTTATTATATTCTCCTCACAGAAAATAATAAGAGAGAAAGAAAGATATGAAATGGAGTAAGTAAATCAAAACAAACAACAATAAACATAAATAAGACATTACGCATTATTTTTGCTGTATAATTGAGGAAGCAAATATAAATGATAGATATATGCCCTCAAAGTGTTGGTTAGCATGAATAAATTTGTTGCCTCATCCATTAAAACAAATTAATAAAAATAAAATAAATTATTTTAGGCCATGAAGAAAGAAAGAAAGCAGCAAAAGCCTCCATTCTTTCTTTTGGCAAAGATAACCCAATTTCAAGGCCTCCTTCAAAATCCCTGGATTTGCAGATGGACATGGAATACTTCTCCCCATCCATGGATATCACTTCTAACTTTCTGGCCTTCCCCCATCCAAAATCCGCATTCGCCAGATCGAATTTCGGCGAACCAGAAACCCCCGTGAATCTTTTCTCTACTTTCCCCATCATCCACACCCAATTCTCTGCATCTTTCAGAAATTCCTCCTTATTGTTCACTCTGTTTTTTATTTCCTCTGCAATGGCCTCTGCTGCAATCACAAATCCATCTTCTCCGACTACTCTTTCGTGCTTCAGATTCATAATCCCGCCGCCTAAACAATTTCCCAAGTAGTTCGACGGCACCGGCGGATTTATCAGTGCGTTTAATCTCCCTCTCGCGTCTGCCGCAAACTTGAACATATCGGACTCATCCGCGCCGCCTACTTCTTCCCCGATTGCAACCCCCGATTTCACCAGGCACGTCCAAACGTACGACGTCGTAACGACGAATGAGGATACGTGGAGTAGATTTGGTTTCTTTGAAATTACCAGTTTCTTTAGCTTGTTTATATCAGTTTGGGTGAGGATGAATGTGGATCTGACTCTGTTTGTAGGCAGGGGGAAAGGCGATGATTCCTTGAGAGGAATCTTTCCGAATGCTTCCCAAAAAATTGAATCCAAATCTATTTTATTGGTATACTGAATAACAGATCTGTCGAAAATTGGGTGCGATTTTCCTTTTCCGGCGAGAAACTCATCGTCTCCGGCGAATTTGCTGATGGAAGCCCAAGCTAACATGAATCCTACGATGGAACTCGCGTCGCCGAGAACGTGATTATTGGCAAAACCCAGACATATGCCCCGACCCTGAAACAGGGCGAGTTTCAGAGCAATAAGAGGAACTACCTTGTGTCCAGGTTCATCGACCGTCGGCGGCATCGGAGGCACAAAATCGTAGAACCGATCGGCATCTCGCGCTTGATTTCCGACAAGCTCGTCAAAATCGCCGCCTGATTCGGCGATTGTCAGCTGAACAGAGTCGCCGGGGACGTAGCGAATGACGGCCCTTTCATCGGCGTTCAAAGGGTGGACCAAGTTCCCGGCAACTGGGAGGTAGTGTTTGAGAGTAAGAGAGTGATTGTTTGAGTTTAGAGACGATGGATTCCATGAAATGGGGCTTAGAACAGGGGTACTCGTAGAAGAGAAGGCGGCGAATGGGATGGAAGTGGATCCACATCATATCGAAGAAAGAAAGCGGCAGCGTCAGCTCGTCCGCGGCGGCGCTGGGCGGAGGAAATATGCGACAGGTTTCGAGGACGGTGGCCATGGCGTTTGGAGTGTTTTAGTGTAGAAGAGAACTGTGTGTGGAAATACCGAAATAGTAATCATGCATGCATTGTTTTATGGGTTCGTCTATTCATAATCAAAATTCCTAACATACCCCAATTATTAAATATATATAATTTAAAATAAAAAAATAATTTAAATTATTAAACATACACCATTTTTATTAATATATTTTTTTTTCAATTTGACTTAGTCTTCATCTCTCTCACGTCTTAACTGCTATATTCATGGAGTCCAAACTTCTACGATCAATTCAATCTCATTTTTTATGTTTTGTTAGTGACATCAAACTAATCTAAATTATATATTTTCCACGACGATACAGAAAGATTGTAAATTATGGAATTTATCTATGGGGAAAATTGTGATTTTCAAGCTGAAAAAAATAAAGCTCTGTGAGATCTGAAGGAGCGTGGAGAAGAAGACATGACGGTCGTCATCCAGTGAATTCTTTTAAAATTTTATTCGGTTGCAACACATAAAATGACGACGCAAAATTTTAGTTCGCATTTCTTAAAAATGGCGACGCACTGTGAATCATTAACATGAATTGAGAGAGAAGAAGAACAAGTCAAAAATGAAAAAAAAATTAATAAAAAATGGGGTATGTTTAGTAATTTAAATTAATTTCTTATTTTAAGTTGAATATATTTAATAATTGGGGTATGTTTAGAGGAATTTGGGGTATGAATAGTCGCACCCTTGTTTTATATACAGAGATAAGCATATATAGAGCTTGTTTGGTCAGGATTGGCTCATCCGTGCGGGGATTAGTCATCGTCTGTCCCATCCATTTTTTAATAAGCACATCCCATCCCCTTCAAATACTTATTTACATTTATTATTCACATATATTTCTATTTTACAAAATTTCATATAATCATATCACATTTTCATCCATTTATATATTCTCTTTCTTATTTTTATTTTACCCACTTATTTACTTTCATATTTTTATTTTATTCACTATTCTCTCTCCTACTTTTATTTTACCAATAATAATAAAATAATACAACATTATATTGATTTGACATAAAATTTCATCCAATACTATTCATCCATCCTTGACCAAACACAATTTTACTATACACAGGATTATTCTCATCCACCTTTTTCCATCTTCATTCTCATCGCATCCACCACCATCCCTATCCAAACAAACCCTAAGGGAGTGTTTGTTTAGGGATGGACACATCCGGATGGAGGATGGATTTTTCCCCACCCCATCCATTTTTCGGATTTGCACATCTTATCTCATCCAAAATACACATTCACCCCATATTATATATCTACAAACCTATTTTACATAATTCAAATACCAATCACATCAATTTTATTTTACATATCAAATATATATTTTATTTATCTCTTTTTCATATATTTAATATACATTTTTATTTAATTTATATCCACTAATATAAAAATAATAATTAATTTTAATTATATATTAGAATATTCTAATATATATATATATAAATTATTAATATATGTAAACTATGCATATTTAATTAATTAAGATATGACTTTAAGAAGCTTGAGAATAACTATATGTTCATTAGATAATGTAATTTTTATGATGTACAACACTATTATTATTTTGGAGTATAACAAAACATCTACTATTAGTAATTATTTGCAATATTGAATTAAACATATTACTTTCTCTATCCATAAAAAATATGCACATTTCTTTGCAAGTGGTTTAATGTAATATGTCGGAGGATATTTTGGGGTATTATGAGGGTCATTTATGAATAAAGTAAATATTTTTGGAAAGTAAATATGACATATTGCATTAAACCACGTGCAAAGAAAGATGTATATTTTTTTTTATGGACAGTGAGAGTATTTATTACTAATTTATCTAAAAAATTATTCATTATCAAGTTTATTTCTTTTTTAAAATTGGCTTAGTCTTGTATGCACCAGTTACACCGTGCAACTCAAGTTCATTTCTGAAAAGTTAAACAAAATACTATTGAAAAGTTACACATGTTATTACTGAAAAGTGTATCTTTAATGGTTTAACTTTTTAGTAATAATTTGTGTAACTTTTTAATAGTATTTTGTTTAACTTTTCATAATGAACTTGAGTTGCACGGTGTAACTGGTGCACAAGAGACTTACTCTTTAAAATTATTTATGCTAGTGATCCTCCCGTGCGATGCCCGAATTGAATATTATAAATTATAAATATAAAATTATATACACAATAATTATACTCCCTCTGTCCCTTTATAAGTCGCTCATACCTTTTGAGTACGAGTATTAAGAAATGTATAGAAATATTAATATAGTATAGGTGATGTGATGGAGAAACGTGAAAAAGTAATGAGAATAGTGTAAAAGGTATTGAAAATAATAATAAAGAAGTGAATAGTAATTTTCTAAAATGGTAAAAAAGCAAATGAACAACATATAGTGGGACGGACGAAAATGGTAAAATGAGCAAGTTATATTGGGACGGAGGGAGTAATAAACCGTATTTAAATTATAGAAAATATACAATTGATGAGATTAAATATGTCTGATTCAATACTTTTGAATAAAATATTACTTTACCAACCAAAGAAAATGTAAATTGAATTTATTTTATTAATTTACGTATTAATTGAAGTTCTTTTATTATTTTTTTAAATATGAAAAATTATAATATATATGAGTGTATTAAAATATTTAATCAATCATTTAATTTTAATTATATACTTAAATTCATATAATGATCATATTTTTTCATAACATATATAATTTAAGTAAAAATATACAAATTTTCTTCGTAAAAATTAAAGTCAATAAATAATTACTTTTAAAATATTAAAATATTAAAATATATATTTAAGATTTAAAAATTTTATTTTTTAAGGCTAATATATGTGTTGAATTAAATTTTTTAGAAGGTAAATAATTTGATATATGATGTGTTAAAAATATATTTAAAAATAAGTTTTAAAAGAAATTAAAATTGTTAAAATAAAGTAAAAAAAATTATAAAATCATCTCACTTTCTTTAGTAGAGTCTCACTATTACACAACGAAACAATTGTACTTCACTTACTTCAATAAATATATTTTTATAGATTACCACTTTGAAAAACAAAGCATTAAAAATAATGGGGGCAGAGAGTTGGATTTATGCATGTCATAATGTGATATAAATAGGCCCCTATTTTATTAATTTGTCATTTTTGCGGGAACTTCTTCAACAAACCACTATTCTTTATATATATATATATAATATAATCATTCAATCATTACTCTACTACCTAATAATAATAAAATAATATATCATAATCTTCAAAAGTATTGATTTGACATAAAGTTTCATCCGTCCTTATCATATCCAATTTAAACCAAACACAAATTTACTATTCACAGAATTGACTACATTCACTTTTTTTCTCCAACCGAATGTGCTACATCCACCTCTAGACGTAAACAAACACAACCTAAATATCGGGTCTTTTGCAACAGCTTTTCAAGAAATAGAATTATTTTTTCATAAAAGCATCTTTCTCACCAATTTTGAATTTTAAAAGTGATTCTCTATTTTTAGTGAATGAAAACATGCATGTCGTCTTGAATGTGATTTGTCTGCCCTTATCATTTAGTCCCTCTTCGATGAATAAATCCAAAAGGCAAGCTTTTTTCGATGCATATCCAAGCCATCTCAAGAGCAAGAAAACTTTTACTTCCAAAATAATTAACTCACCCCCAACAATAAATTCAAAAGTTAAATTTTTTGGAACCTACTTCAATTAATAACCTATTTACTCCTTTTATAGTATATTCATTAAATATTATTATATTTTTACTCCCCTCAATATCTATTCTACTTTTACTTTTTTATATATCATGAAATTAAAACTTAATTTACTTAAAAACCTAAAAAGATACAAATTTTAAAATTTTCTGAATATTAAAATTTAAAAATCACTAATTTCTTACCCTCCATAATTGGAAACTTTTGGTCCCTGTTCCTCTACGACTTTAGTATTTTCATTCTTAAGTCAACGAATCCATGGGCTATTATATTTTAAAGCCCAGATGGTAATGAATCAATTTAGTAAAAGCCCACTAGAAAAGCCACCTTTTTGGAGTCATTTAATTTTAAATTAATTAAACTATTAAGCGAATCCTCCAGTTATTAATTTCTCCATTTCCTCAATTTTGTCACACTTTCACCATAATTCCAATTCAGTATAAATTATTTCAACTGTTAAATTAGTGTATTGTGCATTTGGTACACATGAGACTTGCTCGTTAATATAATATAGAGTGATTCTCCCTTAAAACTTGTATATAGTATGAAAGTTGATATAATAAAATTCTTTAAATGATATCATTTGTAATGCACATAACATTTTACACGGTAATGTTAGTTTAAGTTTGATAGTGTTATGGGTGCAAAGAAAGTGAAATAAAGATCAGATGAGCAAGTACTGCTGATTAACTGAACATTATACTATCAGCTGAAGGTAGTCAACTGATAGGTCTGCTGATGGGGTCAGCCGAGATCATCTGGGAAGTCTACTGAGGTCATCAGGAAAGTTAACTAAGTCATCTGGTATATCAGCGGAGTTAACTGAGGTAGTCAGCTGAGGAGGTCAGCTGAGGTGTCAGGATGATTGGTCAGGACGACAGTCAGGATGACTGGTCAGGATAATGGTCAGGACTGGTTAGTCAGGATGAAGATCTACTGATGATATCAGCTGATGAAGATCTACTGATGATATCAGCTGATAAAGGTCTACTGATGATATCAGCTGAGTACTCAGACTCAGCTGAGGACATATCACATCAGCATACAAGAAAGGAGCATACTGACTCTAAGTCAGGAATTAAACTAAGAATCAGTTACGAAGCGGTTTAAACTTCCAAGTTGGACAACTGGCGATCAGTTTTAACAGAATTAAAACTGAAAAACCTTTGGGCTCTGATCGATATTCAAATTCGGTTGCAACTGTAGCAGTTTCTTGTTAGGTGGTTACGATCACTATCATTAATTAGGGTTCTCATTCCTATATATATACGCACATATGTATAGAGAACAACCAACATAGAAAACACTCAGTATACTCTAGAGAGATCCAAAAATACTTGTAATTTGTATCATCTTCCATTGATTAGTGAGAGAGGTGCCCTCATCTGTGGACGTAGATCATTTCTGATCGAAACACGTAAATCTTGGTGTTCTTCAATTTCTTTATTCCAATTGATTTCAAACAATCATTGTTAACTCAACAATTGGCGCCGTCTGTGGGAAAGAAGATTGTTGGTGAAATCAACTGTTATGGCTTCTACGAAGATGGAGTTTGAGAAATTCACAGGAGCGAATGATTTTGGTTTGTGGAAGGTGAAGATGAAAGCTCTCCTCACACACCATGGATTATCAAATGCTCTGAAACCAGCGGATCAGTGGCCTTCATCATCCTCATCAGAACCTGCAAAGAGACAGGAGATTCTGGACAACGCCCATAGCACAATCATCTTGTGCTTGGGGGATAAACCTCTGAGGGAGGTTTATAAGGAGAAGACTGCCATTGATGTGTGGAACAAGCTGGAACAGGTGTATCAAACGAAGTCGGTTACCAATAAGTTGTTCATGAAGCAGAGACTTCATTCCTTCAAGATGACTGAGGATAAGGATCTGGTTGAACAACTTGAAGAATTCAATAAAGCAGTTGATGATTTGGAGAATCTTGAAGTCAAGATTGAAGATGAGGATAAAGTCCCGATGTCACTGAATTTTCTACCAAAATCCTTGGAGAATTTCAAGGATGCTCTGTTATTTGGAAGGTAAGAGAAGATGTCACCTGATGATATTCAGAATGCATTGAAAATTAAGGCGCTTCAAATGCAATCTGAAAGGAAGAACACAAATCAAGGTGAAGGGCTGAATATCAAATTCAAGAAAGGGAAGAAACCATTTCAGGGAAAGAAGAAGAGGAATGGTAAAGGCCCTGAACCTGGAAATTTGTGGAAAGGAGAAAATGTTTCTCATGTTAGAAGGTGGGACATCTCAAGAAGAATTGTCCTGACAAATCCAGGAAGCAAGAAGATGATCAAAAGGTTGATGTCACAATTGCTACTCAGGAAAGATATGATAGTGCTGAAGTCTTGGCTGTTACTGATGTCAAGCTGAGTGAAGATTGAGTGTTGGATTCTGGGTGCTCATTTCATATGTGTCCCAATGAAAATTTATTCAGGGATCTCAAGAAATTTGATGGTGGATCAGTTCTCTTGGGGAATGATCAGATGTGCAAGGTCAGAGGCTCTGGCTCAATAAAGTTGAGGCTGCATGATGGTGCTGAGAGGATACTACAAGATGTCAGGTTTGTACCTGAGCTGAAGAGAAATCTTATTTCTCTTGGATCACTCAATGTTTTGGGATATGAATTCAATACAAGGAAGGGATTCATATTGATAACTAAGGATAATAACATTGTGATAAAAGGCAAGAAGGTGAATGGCTTGTACATTTTAATTGGTAACTCAGCTGCCGGATCAGTGAATGCAGTTATGGGCAGTTCTGATGCTATCTTGTGGCACAAGAGGTTAGGGCACATTGGTGAAAGAGGACTGAATGAACTCTCCAAGCAGAAGGCATTTGGGGATTCAAGAACAATCAAATTGGATTTCTGTGATCACTGTGTGTTGGGAAAATCCAAGAAACACTCTTATGCAAAGGGGCAACATCATACTGATGCTCCTCTGGATTATGTACACTCTGACATCTGGGGGCCATCAAGAACTGAACTCATGGAGGTGGAAAGTACTTCATGACTATCATTGATGATTTCAGCAGAAAGGTGTGGGTGATCATCCTGAAGCAGAAGAGTGAAGCCTTTAGAAAATTCAGGGAATGACTTCTTGAACAAGAGAATACAAGAGGCAGAACCTTAAAACAACTCAGGACTGACAATGGGCTTGAGTATGTGTCAGAAGAGTTTGAAAACTTCTCCAAGGAAAGAGGCATAACAAGGCACAAAACTGTTCCAACAAATCCTCAACAAAATAGACTTGCTGAGAGGATGAACATGACTATTTTGGAGAAGGTCAGATGCATGCTATCAGATGCTAAACTACCTAAAGTATTCTGGGGAGAGGCAGTTAATACTGCTTGTTATTTGATAAACAAAACACCCTCATCTGCTATTGACTTCAAAACCCCAGATGAGCTTTGGTATGGTAGGTTGTCAGATTACAATAATATGAAGGTGTTTGGTTGCTTAGCCTTTGCACACATAAGGAAGGATAAGCTGGAACTAAGGGCTCTGAGGTGCATCTTCCTGGGATATCCAAAAGGTGTCAAGGGTTATAGATTGCGGTGTCTTGAAGATGGACACAAGAAGTGTATTGTCAGCAGAGATGTGACTTTCAATGAGAAAGTTATGGGATATGGTACATCTGAAAATACTAAGGATGCTGAGGATAATCCCATAATCAGACATACACCAGTTCAGGTGGAGCATACAACCAGGATTCTGAATGAAGATCAGGCTCAGGACAACTCTGATATCAGGAATCCACAAGCAGATCAGTCTGATGCATCAGCAGATAGTGATTCTGAAGATCAAACTGAAAATTCAGATGAAGAGGGTCAAGATTTGAGAAACTACAGTCTGGCCAGGGATAGACGTAGGAGAAGCATTCATCCACCAATTAGGTTTGGGCAGGCTGACATGATCTCATATGCCTTATCAGTGGCAGAAGAACTAGAGTATCAAGAACCTGAAACTTATGCTGATGCAGTGACAAGAAAGGATAAAGATCAGTGAATTTCAGCTATGAAAGAGGAGTTAAATTCACTTGAAAAGAACAATACATGGGTTCTTGTGAATAAAGAAAAAGGGCAGAAGGTTGTCAGCTCAAAATGGATATTCAAGAAAAAGTCTGAAATTGGGTCAGATGGACAGGAGCTGATCAGATACAAGGCAAGATTGGTTGCAAGAGGATTTACTCAGAGAGAAGGAATAGACTTCAATGAAGTATTCTCACCAGTTGTGAAGCATTGCTCAATTAGGATCTTATTGTTTAAGGTGAATCAGGATGGACTAGAGTTACAACAGCTGGATGTCAAAACTGCATTTCTACATGGAGAGCTTGAAGAAACCATTTATATGCAACAGCCTGAGGGGTTCATACTATCAGAAGATGAAGGAAAAGTATGTTTGCTGAAGAAGTCATTGTATGGACTTAAGCAAAGCCCAAGGCAGTGGTATAAAAGGTTTGATAGCTTCATGATGTCAATAGGCTTCATCAGATGCAAGTATGATAATTGTGTGTACCTATTAGGAATATTTAGGTTTCTTGTACAACACTTAATTAGATTTCTTGTACATCAATATTTAGGTTTCTTGTACAACAAGTTGTAATCCTCATTATAAATAATAGACTGACTCCATCACCTCGTTAACGGTGATTCAAATCTCACTCTTACATGGTATCACGCCTAACACCGTCTCTGAAACCCTAATCTTCTTTCTTTTTCGAAAACCCTACCGCCTCACGCAACAACCGCCCCTCCTCCTCCGATCTCCATGGCCAGCCCGGCTTACGATCCTCTTCCTATCACTGCCATGATCAACATGGTGCCTATTCATCTCACCGCCACTAATTATCTCACGTGGCGGCGCCAATCCTATCCCATGATTGCTTGCTTCGATCTGCTCGGCCACATCGACGGATCATCTCCAGCCCCTCCCACCACCATCACTGACTCCACTGGTGCATCGTCGCCGAACCCTGCTTATACCGCCTGGCGATTTAAGGATAAGCATTTGTTGGGTGTTCTTATGGCCACGATCACCGCCGAGGCTATCCCTTAAGTGGCCGACGCTCCTACTGCGTGCGAGGCATGGATTGCTCTTGAGGAAGCGTATGCCCATGTTTCTGAGGCGCGCACGAATCAACTTCGTCTCCAGCTGCTGAACCTTCGCTGCGATCAGCTTTCCGTCACAGATTACGGCCGCCAGTTTCAGGACTTATGCGATCAACTCTCCACCATTGGTCGTCCGGTTTCTGAATCAGACAAATCTCACTGATTTCTCCGAGGTCTTGGTTCGCAGTTCGTCGGGTTCTCAGACACCCGCCTAGCTATGACGCCTGTACCGCTTTTCCGTACTCTTCTTCACCAGGCCATACAATTTGAGTTCATGCTAAATGTCGACAACCCACCTGTGAACCCTCCTCAGGCTGCCTTCACTGCTTCTGATCGTCGTGGCAATCGCACGGGTTCCCAGAGTAATCATGGTAATCGCTCAAACCCTAACCAAAATAACAGCAATACTCGTGGTTTTAATGCAGGAAATGGTCGTCAGGGTCAGGTTTTGAACAATGGCGGTCCCGGCAATGGGGGGCGTGGTGGTCAGAGACCACCTCGTTGCCAAATCTGCAGAGACGAGCACTATGATGACAAGTGCCCGCAGTTTCTGAATCGACATCCTCACTCTAATACTGCCCATCTTGCTGAGGCATTTCGTAATTCTTGCAATGTTGCTGATGCGGTCCCAGACTGGTATATGGACTCGGGCGCCTCTGCCCATATGACGAATCACTCTTCTGCCTTGGATTCTTTCGGCCCCTATTCTGGTAATGGTTCCGTAATAGTTGGCAATGGACATGTTTTACATATTTCTCATATTGGTTCTACTTCTCTGTCTCGCAACGTTAATTTATTAGATGTATTGGTTGTTCCTCACATTAGTAAATTAACTTCAGATTATCCAGTTGACGTTATTTTCTCTGATAAGTATTTTGCGATTCAGAATCGGGTGACAAAACAAGTTCTAGCTCAAGATAGATGTGTGGATGGCCTATATGTTTTGGACAGAGGACACTCTGCTTTGGTTGCGGCTCTTCGGACCAAGACTTTAAAAGCTAGTTTTAAATTATGGCATTTGCGTTTGGGGCATGTCCCTTTTTCCATTATTAGTTTATTACAGAAGTCTGGACAATTATCTGTTTCTTCTATTTTACCAACTCCTGGTGTTTGCTCCTCCTGTCAGTTAGCCAAGAGTAAGCGTTTATCTTTTCAGAATAATGAGAAACGTGCTTCTAATATTCTTGATTTAGTTCACTGTGATTTGTGGGGACCTGCACCCGTTACTACTTCCTCTGGTTATCGTTATTATGTGGCTTTTGTTGACGATTTTACACGGTTTACTTGGGTGTTTCCTCTACGTGCAAAATCTAAATTTTATGAGACTTTTGTTCGCTTTCACACGTTTGTCTGCAATCAATTCTCTACTACCGTGAAAATGTTTCAAAGTGATGGGGGTACAGAATTTGTCAATTCTCGGGTTTCTGAGTTTCTAAGCGTGCATGGCATTCATCATCGCATTTCATGTTTGTATACACCACAACAGAATGGCAGGGTTGAACGTAAGCATCGTCATATTGCTGAAACAGGTCTATCTATGATGTTTCATGCTCATATACCTGCTAAATTCTGGTTTGATGCTTTTGCTACAGCTGTTTACGTTATTAATCGCCTTCCATCTGTTCTGTTGAATAATAAGTCTCCATTTGAGTTGTTGTATGGTCTTCCTCCCAATTATGCAAATTTTAAACCATTTGGCTGTCGCGTTTTTCCTTGTTTACGTGACTATGCTGCTAATAAGTTATCCCCTCGCAGTCGTCCATGCATTTTTCTGGGTTACAGCAGTTCTCATAAGGGTTTCAGGTGTTACGATCCTTCTTCCGCCCGTATCTTTATTACTCGTCATGCTCAGTTTGATGAGGAACTCTTTCCTTTTTCGGGAGATTTCACCGTCCGTACAACCCCAAATGATGTTGTTGGATTTCTTGATGCAGTTCATGTTCCTGAGCTTCCCCCTTCGCCTTGCGTTGCTCATGTTCCGCCCTCCAGTCCCACTCTTGAGCCAAGTAGTGTTGTTCTACCCGAGCCCGAGCACTGTCCTACGGCCCTGTCATTGCCTGACCCTCCTCTTGTTGAGTCACGGGCTGCACCACTCAACACCACTGAGCCACAACCTCTCGAGCCCATTCCTGTGGTCCAGCCTGCTCCAGTGGCCGCTCCCCATCCCGCTCCTCGACCCACTCATCCGATGATTACTCATGCTCGGGTATATTTAAGCCTCATTATCCGGTCGATTTGGCTTCCACCTCCCTCCTGTCTGCCTTGGCCGTCTCTTCTGAACCTCGAGGCTTCAAGTCAGCTTCTAAGCATCCCCACCGGCTTTCTGCTATGCAGGAGGAAATCGATGCCCTACGAGCAAACAACACTTGGGATTTAGTTCCTCGCCCTCCGGGAACTAACATTGTTGGGTCTAAGTGGGTTTTCCGGACGAAGTTTCATGTAGATGGCAGCATTGAACGTCACAAGGCCAGACTTGTTGCTCAGGGATTTACTCAGATTCCTGGCACCGACTTTCATCATACTTTTAGCCCGGTTGTGAAGGCTGCCACAGTTCGTATCATTCTTGCCTTGTCAGTTCAGTTCAAATGGCCTCTCCACCAGCTCGATGTTAAGAATGCATTTCTTAATGGAGTTCTACAGAAGCCTGTTTTTATGGCACAACCGTCTGGTTTCACAGACCCAAGGTTTCCTGATCATGTCTATTGTCTAAAAAAGGCGTTATATGGGCTTCGTCAGGCCCCTCTTGCCTGGTTTCAACATTTTAGCACTTTTCTCCTGGGTCTCGGCTTTCACGCGAGTCATTCTGACTCGTCCTTATTCTACTTGCATCGAGGTACATCCATTATTTATCTCCTTTTATATGTGGATGATATTATCGTTACAGGTAACGATGCTCAACTACTTCAGGATTTTATTTCTCGTACTCATCGAGAGATTTCTATAAAGGATCTTGGTCGTCTTAATTACTTCTTGGGCTTGGAAATCTCTTACACTTAGGATGGCCTGTTTGTTGGGCAGGCGAAGTATGCTCGTGACATTCTTGATCGGGCTAATCTTCTCGACTCCAAGCCTATCGCCACTCCCCTTGTTCCGGGTGATTCTCTTGTTAGTTCTGGCGAGCCTTTTCCTGATCCTACTCTGTATCGTTCTCTCATTGGTGCTCTTCAATACTTAACAATCACCCGCCCTGATCTGTCGTATGCGGTTAACCTGGTGAGTCAGTTCTTGCACTCTCCCACTGTTGACCACTTTACTGCTGTGAAGCGTATTCTTCGATATGTGAAGGGGACCCTTCACTTCGGTCTTTCTTTTCGACATACTCCAGAGGCCTCCATTATTGGTTATTCCGATGCTGATTGAGCTCGTTGTCCCGATGCCCGTCGCTCTACCTGTGGGTTTTTCATTTTCTTGGGAGAAAATCTTGTTTCTTGGAGTTCAACGAAACAACCCACCGTCTCTCGTTCCAGCTGTGAATCTGAATATCATGCCCTTGCTAATGCCGCTTCTGAGTTAGTTTAGGTTACAAATTTGCTTAAGGAGTTACATGCTATGCCTTCTGGTACACCGATACTACTTTGTGACAACAAGAGTGCTATTTTTATGAGTCAGAATCCGGTAGCTCACAAACGGGCAAAACACATCGATCTTGACTGTCATTTTGTTCGAGAGCTCATCTCATCTGCCTCTATTCATACGCAGTTTGTTCCGTCTCACCTTCAATTGGCAGATATTTTTACGAAGAGTCTTCCCCGTCCTACATTTGAGTTTCTTCGATCCAAGCTTTACGTTTGTCTTCACCTCACGCAACGCTTGAAGGAGGGTATTAGGAATATTTAGGTTTCTTGTACAACACTTAATTAGATTTCTTGTACATCAATATTTAGGTTTCTTGTACAACAAGTTGTAATCCTCATTATAAATAATAGACTGACTCCATCACCTCATTAACGGTGATTCAAATCTCACTCTTACAGTACCTAGAAAAGCAAGGCTCTGAGGTACTTACATATCTATTACTTTATGTGGATGATATGTTAATTGCTAGCAAAAGTCTTGGAAGAATTCAGAAATTGAAGGATAAGCTCAGTTCAACCTTTGACATGAAAGACCTTGGAAGTGCTAAGAGAATTCTTGGTATGGATATTATCAGGAACAAGTCAGCTGAAAGAATATTCTTGACTCAGCAGGACTACATACTGAAAGTCTTGAGAAGATTCAATATGCATGAGTCAAGATCAGTCTCTACTCCTCTTGGACAACATTTCAAACTGACAGCTGATCAATGTCCCAGGAGTGATCAGGAGAAGTTTCAGATGAACAAGATACCTTATTCAAATGGAGTTGGAAGCATAATGTATGCCATGGTTTGTAGCATACCTGATATTGCTCATGCAGTGAGTTTGGTCAGCAGGTTTATGGCTAATCCTGGAAAGGCACATTGGGAAGCTTTCAAGTGGATAATGAGATATCTGAAAGGTTCAGCACATCTGGGATTACTGTTTGAAAGGACTCAGAATATCAAACAACCTCTACAAGGTTTTGTAGATTCTGACTATGCTGGAAGCATAGATACAAGGAAATCTCTGACTGGATATGTGTTTACACTTTATGGCACATCCATCAGTTGGAGGGCTGCATTACAGTCAGTGGTTACATTGTCAACAACTGAAGCTGAGTACATTGCAGTAACAGAAGCAGTAAAGGAAGCTATGTGGCTGAAGGGTATTATCAGGGAATTTGGGATCAGACAAGATGAAGTTACTGTGCAATGTGATAACCAAAGTGCCATTCACTTAGTCAAGCATCGGTCTTTCATGAAAGATCTAAACATATTGATGTGAGGCTTCACGTTGTGAGAGATGTGGTGGAAAAGAAGGTAGTCACAATACAGAAAGTTTCAACTGATGACAATGCTGCTGATATACTCACTAAGGTTATACCAAGTTCAAAATTCAAATACTGCTTGGAGCTGGTTAAGGTACAATCATGGGATGTGCCTTAATACTACTGTGATGTGAAGGTTAGGTGGAGACATCTCACTTACTTTGAGGTGGAGAATTGTTATGGGTGCAAAGAAAGTGAAATAAAGATCAGATGAGCAAGTACTGCTGATTAACTGAACATTATACTATCAGCTGAAGGTAGTCAGCTGATAGGTCTGCTGATGGTCATCTGATGGGGTCAGCCGAGATCATCTGGGAAGTCTACTGAGGTCATCAGGAAAGTTAACTAAGTCATCTGGTATATCAGCGGAGTCAGCTGAAGAGGTCAGCTGAGGTAGTCAGCTGAGGTGTCAGGATGATTGGTCAGGACGACAGTCAGGATGACTGGTCAGGATGATGGTCAGGATGGTTGGTCAGGACTGGTTAGTCAGGATGAAGATCTACTGATGATATTAGCTGATGAAGATCTACTGATGATATCAGCAGATAAAGGTCTACTGATAAAGGTCTACTGATGATATCAGCTGAGTACTCAGACTCAACTGAGGACATATCACATCAGCATAAAAGAAAGGAGCATACTGACTCTAAGTCAAGAATTAAACCAAGAATCAGTTACGAAGCGGTTTAAACTTCCAAGTTGGACAACTGACGATCAGTTTTAACAGAATTAAAACTGAAAAACCGTTGGGCTCTGATCGATATTCAAATTCGGTTGCAACTGTAGCAGTTTCTTGTTAGGTGGTTACGATCACTAACATTAATTAGGGTTCTCATTCCTATATATATACGCACATATGTATAGAGAACAACCAACATAGAAAACACTCAGTATACTCTAGAGAGATCCAAAAATACTTGTAATTTGTATCATCTTCCATTGATTAGTGAGAGAGGTGCCCTCATCTGTGGACGTAGATCATTTCTGATCGAAACACGTAAATCTTGGTGTTCTTCAATTTCTTTATTCCAATTAATTTCAAACAATCATTGTTAACTCAACAGATAGTATTACTAAATAAATATTTATATCAGCGAATGAATGTAATAATATAGTATTATGAAACTTTTTCATAAGTAATTGTGTGTACAATATACTTCACTAATCATTGACTTGATATAAATTAAATCTCGAAGCAAGCATATACTTTAAAGTCATGACTTCGCAACATATCTAAATTCAAAGAGATAATATATAACTTTCTAATACAAATTTGGTCTTCCATAAATTTTGAAGTATAAATTTTCTATACTTTTCAATGTATAAAATGGAAGGACTCAATATAAGTGCAATGTTGATATACTTTTTTTGTATTGAAAAGAGTAATAAAAATATCATACTAAAAATTTACAAGAGAATCAATTTATACGTGAACAAACTTCAAAAACAAACAATTATACCACTTGAAAAACAAACTTATTTTGACAATAGAAAAGCTAATTATAGTGTTGATCATAACCTTGTTAAAGTAGCACTTCAAACTAATCTGTTTTACTACCAACTTTGTTGTTCCAATCGATGTACAGTGGTAATTTTCTTGTTTTGCATTGCAATTATCTTTGATTATTTTGAAAGTTCTTGTAACCTCATGTCATTATGTGATAAGTACAACTTCATATCATATGATGACACATGAATTATATAATTAATTGTAATAAATGTAAACCAAAACTCAATTTCTCATAGTAGACATGTTTGTCACGTTTTGACCGAGACCTAATTCCCAAGCACTTCATATGCCCCAAAATATATTGGACCACTTTTCTTTTTTATCATCTTTATTCCGTAGGCAAATACTAAGAGAAAATCCCTAAAGATTCACAAATGAATAAGATATTTTAACAAAAGCTTGTGTTGTAAAGTTAGCACATCTAGACAGAACTCAAAAAAGTCATTAGATATCAAAAGGACAAAAGAAAAGAAAAAGCAAGCCATTAAGTGCACATTGCACTTATTCAACAGTTGAAATAGTTTACACTGAAAAATAAATATTGATTATACTGAAAAGTTGCAGGTTGATATACCGAAAAATTTATACTAAAAAATCGATAACAGTGTAAACTTTTCAGTATATTAACTCTAAATTTTTCAGTATATCAACTCACAATCTTTCAGTATAAACAATTTTAACTGTTAAGTGAGTGTAACGTACATTAGTTGTACACGAAATTTTCTCAATATATATATATATATATATATATATACTCCCTCCGCCCCACTATAAGTTGTTCATTTTGCCATTTTCGTATGTTCCATTATATGTTGCTCATTTGCTTTTTTACATTTTTTTGGAAATATTATTTACTTCTTTTTACAATATTTGCATTACTTTTTCACTTTTCTCCATCAAATCTCCTATATTTTTTACTTTTTTCATCACATCAATTATATTTTTTTGCTTTTATTTTAATCTGTGTGCCCAAAAGCAGCAATTTATACCGAAACGGAGTGAATATATATATATATTGAAAAAATCGAAGTCATGAAAAGGGCTTTTATTCTTGAGGGGTAGGTTTAGTATGATGGGTTGGTGACATGTGAACATAAAGTAGGTTGTTGAAAAGGAAATCATGAACCAACGACCAAGTATAATTAATTCAGAATATTATATACTATTATTATTGAGAATTGAAATTAAAAAGTCAATGAATTTGAATACAACTGATTTTCCCATCAATTAATCCAACAGCCGTCTTAATATCTTTGGCTAAATTCGTCTCTTGTGCGCCTGTTATGTGAACTTTTTTTTAAGTGTCAGTGTCATGCATATGAAGTATCAATTAACTTTTTATTGAGAAAAATAATATTTTGAATTTATATTCTTCAAGATAAATAGTGTAGTTTTAATTACAAAATAATAATGGCGTGTACTTTTTTGTCTTTTTAAAAGATAAGGTAATGATGTATATGCATAATATTAATAATGTGTATATTTAAAATAAAAATTATCTTAACAAGAGTTTATATAATTTTTGTCAGTTTATGTAATAAATATTTTTAGTAAAAATAATTAATAATACTAAAATACACTTGTATGTTGCATTTGATTCAAAGAAATATTTGTCTATAATTTTACTGATCTTAATCTTTAATTAATAAATTAATCCATAATAAAGTTACATGTTTGGCATGATTTTAAAACAACTTAATTTATTATTTTTTTTTAATTTAAAATTTCATTATTCATATGTAGAGATTTTAAAAGGGTCGCCATCTAAGGTTCAAAGCTAGATAACATATTTAGGACCATTTACATAAGAATTGTTTTGGCCCTAAACTATTTAGCCGGTAGCTTTACACGTCTGAGTCGTGTGGGGTTAGGATCCGTCCAACTAGATAGTTTGATAATCTTAATATAATTTTATTAATAATTTATTTTTATTATTGTGTATATTTCAGATATAAAATGGGTTAAATTATACATTTTATTTAAATACTAATAAAAAGTAATATTACCTCTGTTCCACATCTAGTTTCATACTTGTCTTATTTGAACGTCTCAATTCTACTTTCACACCTAAAAATAAATATTTTACACTCACAAAAATTGATAAAGTATATTTTTTTTATTTTATTATTTAATTCTACATTCACATATTCATATTATCTTGGCAAGTGACCCCAAAAAGAATGTATTTTGATCCTTAGCTTTGTCCTCAAATATAAGTGCCCCTTTAAAATATAGGATTCGTAATGTTAAATAGTAATCTCATGAATAAGATACATTATTTAGGACTCTATTTCCAAACCTTAGAATAGATATTGTGTATAAGGTATATTTTACATCAACTGCATGCCCATGGTAAACTTTTTTAAAAAAAAATTATACACCATATGCACTATGTAATTTAAATATAAATTATTTAATTACCTTCCATTTATTATTAAAAAGTCATTCCTATTTTTACTGAGCAATCACTCTAAAGATATTTTTTCAATAATAATTAAAGTAATTTAAAAAGTACACTTATGTTATATAATAGTAATATATTACATATAAAACAAAGACTAACAAAAATCAATGTGATCACTAATCGTTATTCATTAGTGGGTTTCCAAAATAAAATATCATAATATTAATACGATATTCATATCAAGTATTTGTGGTCCACATTTACAAGAATACGATATTTTAAAAAAAATCATTATAAGCATACGACATTTTTATTATGTGAATTGAAATTTCAATGGATTGATATCGAATGTACAAGTTTCACTATGAAATTAATTAATAATTAAAGTTTTTATAAAGTAATTAATATTTTAATTAAATATTTAAATCATTTAATTAATATATCCTTCAATAAAATAACTAATACATTTTAATCTAATGAAAACAACTATTATTCATTAGTAAAACAATTACGTTTTTGTAATTTTCCTTGAGAATATCATAAATTTAGAATAGTTTGATAACTTTTAAACTTTTTTTTTTATCATTTTAGGGGTGTAACCCAAACATGACAATTTGAAAGATAATTTATAAGTATCTGACTCATATACAACCGATATACGATATGCTTACTCAATAATCGAGATTGTTTATACTGAAAATGTGAACTGATCATACTGAAAAAATTTACACCAAAAATTTATAACACTATAAAATTTTCAGTATAATCAGCTCACACTTTTCAATATAAATAATCTCAAAGGTTAAATGAGTGCATCGTGAACCATGTGTGTATGAGACTTACTCGATTTATAAAACTAAAAACATTATTTTCCTATACTCTACCGAAATTGAAACATAGACAACTTATTAATTAAATTTTCCAGGGAAGATACTCATTTTCTTTAACTTATAAAACTAAAAAACTCTTTTCCATAATTTTAGTAGTATTAAGTACCCTAATCTAGCATCTAAGAACCTGCAGAAGTGGTACTATTCCAATGAAATAACGTCACGTTTTAAAATCATCTTTGAATATTCGAACATGGAAGGGCTTTGTTTTCAAAGTAAAAAGTGGTGTACAATAATTTTTTCTATTAATGATAAAATTTGATGAGGTCTAAGTATGTACTAGATGATAGGTGTAATATAAATACCCTTATGATAATATATTTTATTTTACTTAAAAAATGCAATTGTTTATCCTGAAAACTGCTGAAATTTTCATTTAATATAATTGCATTTCTAATAGAAAATTAATCCTATTAAAAATATATTTAGTTACATATATAATATACTAATGCATAAGAAATCTATAACAATTTGTCCTAAAGACATAATCGGATTATTATATATAATTAATAATATTTTTTTAATTAAACAATTTGTAGATTGTAGAAGGATAAAAATATTTTTTTAAAAACATATTATATATACTCCTGCGCTAAATAAAATAACATGCACACAAGAAAAATAAAAATCTAAAATCAGTTAGAACACTAAAATTTCCAGTCGTGAAGAACCCAAAATGTGTATCGGATTGAAATATTTTAAAAGGTCAAGTTTTTCTATTAATAATCGTAAAACTCATAATTAAATCAAAAGTTGAGAAAAATATAATGTATTTATGTAGAATTAACCCAAAAATAATTAAATATGTGTATGCCAACATGACTAATTTTCACGCACTTCGACGAGACAAGTCATCGATTTGCAGGTCGGAGATGAAAAACGTATATCAATTTGAAATATTTTAAAAAGTCGAATTTTCTTAATAATCAAAAGTTGAGAAAAATGGTGTATTGTATATAGAATAAGTCTCTTCTGTATCAAGTGTACCGTGCAACTTAAATTTATTTTTAAAAAAGTTATACAAAAACAAAAACTTGTATGGCCTGAGTTCACGGTGACTCAGGTTCATCAATTATCACTATAATGTGTATACATTATCATTGTTATGCATATATATTATTACTGTTATGCATGTACACTATCACTATTAAAAAATATAATTAAATTGCTGCGTACAAATTAGACTAAAAAGTGTTGAATTCACCTTAGAAATAATAATAACTTTTGTGCTTATTCGCCAACCGTTCTTTTCTTAAAAAGGTCTTTCTATTTGGTCCCACATTTAACTAAAATTACACATCAAACTCTTCCCTCAAAATTACACATCCAACTCTTTCCTCGAGAAGGTCTTCCTATTTGGTCCCTACCTTCCTTTCTCCATTTCCATGGCTCTAACTCATCAAAATCCAATGGCCGCCGCCGTCCTAGATCGTTGCCAAATTCAGCCGTCGCCGGACACAGTGGCGAAGCTGACCCTCCCACTCCTCCACTTCGATATTACTTGGCTTTACTTCCACCCTGTTCAGCGCCTTCTCTTCTTCCACCTCCCCTGTTCTATGCACCATTTTTTGGAAGTAATCGTCCCCGACCTCAAACAATCTCTCCTCAAAACTCTCAACCATTTCCTCCCACTCGCCGGCAATATTGTCCATCCGATCGCTTCCGGTAGGCCTTTTTCCCGATTCGTCATCGGAGACTCTGTTTCACTCACCATAGCCGAGTGCAATAAAGACTTCAGGCACTTCACCGGAAACCACCCACGCGTCTCCGATGAGTTCTATGCCTTCGTTCCTCAGCTGCCTCCGGCGAAAAACACATCAGATGCCGTTATATTGCCGGTGTTTTCGATTCAGATTACGCTGTTTCCTGAACAAGGCGTTTGTTTAGGGTTCACCAACCACCACGCCATCGGCGACGCCAGCACCATCGTCCGTTTCATCAAAGCCTGGGCGTCGGTCAACAGATTCGGCGACGATTCGAAGCTGATTGACGACAAGTCGCTGCCGTTTTACGACCGGACCTCTGTGGAGGATCCCGAGGGATTAGATTCCAAATATTGGGAATTAGTCAAGAGAACGCGCTCCGTTGAGCCTCGGCGATTCTCTTTCCCTCTCAACAAAGTACGCGCCACTTTCGTGATCCGGAGAGACGATGTCGAGATGCTTAAATCGTTGGTTACGAGACGGCGGCCGGAAATGCACATCACGGCCTTCACGATGACTTGCGCTCTGGTTTGGGCGTGTCTGGTGCGAGCAGAGGCAGGGGCGGTGCCCGACGACGAGCCGGAATACTTCTGTTTCGCAGCCGACTGCCGCGGACGGCTGAATCCGCCGCTTCCGGTGACGTATTTCGGCAACTGTTTAGCATTCGTTAAGGCAGAATCGACGCACGGATCGTTGAAAGGGAAGGATGGGTTTCTGGTGGCGGCGGATCGACTCGGAAAGGCTATACAGAAAACTGTGTATAACGAGAAGGGGATCCTTGACGGGGCGGAGACATGGCCGGCGGAATTCCGGAAATTGATCGGTAAGCGGCTGTTCGGGGTGGCGGGATCGCCGAGATTCGATCTATACGATGCCGATTACGGCTGGGGAAGGCCTAGGAAATGCGAATCGGCTTCCATAGATAAGGATACCTCGATGTCCCTCTGTAAATCTAGGGATTTCGAAGGTGGATTAGAATTTACATTATCGAGACCGAAGAAGAAATTGGATGCATTTGCAGCTGTGTTCACTGAGGCACTCAGAACACTGTGATTTCTGGTAATCTGTTACAGGGCTTGAGATTTCAACAATGTCGGCCCCGGCCGTAACTCTGAGTTGAAACGGAATATTCCGGCGACTCCATTCTTTAGCAGGTAACATTTTCGATAATTATCAGGATTTTAGCTACAAAAATAAATCCTCAGAAAATATAGGTTGATAGATTATTGACAGTTTAGAATTTAGATTGACTGTGATATGTATATAAATGATTATTTGTTTGTTCTGTGACAATTCTGAGAATGCTTAACCACATTACATTGGATTATAATCGATTGAGAAAAGGATAATTTAAATTATAAAATGGTTCATAAAAATGACGCCAATTATAAATTAATTCGTGTGCCCAAAAAAAATTATGTTTTTGAACAGAAAAAAGTTATATTTCGTATAAATATTGTGAATTAATTTATAAATATAATTAATTTTTTAAAACCAATATACAAATATTTTTTTGTTTTATTCATAATCCTTATACAATGATATTGATATGGGTTTTGGCAACATGTGGATTCATTCTATAAGCTAGAGTATTAACAATTCTTCTAAAAGAATATCAAATAATACATTTCTCAAATTAGGGGATATGCTCGTAGGATTTTATTCATTTTTTTAAATTTATTCTTGAATAGCTTTAAGGATGTATATTTTTTTTAATCAGTAAAATCCATTTTATTTTCCTGACCAAAAAAAAAAATCTACATTATTTCACAAAAAAAATGTTAAAATACATGAGTACGAGAGATACCTATATCACACTCTTCAGTTAACTTACACACCAACAATTCTTCTAAGAAAGGCAAATTTATTAACATCCAAGTGCTATTCTAGAATTTGAAAACCATTGACCAAAGAAAATATCTTGAAAGTTTTTTTTTTTGTCGCGATCCAACTCTAAGTCTTAGTCTTCACTTTAATGCTTTTTCCCTGGAGAAGTTCAAAATTTTGAAAATTACGTAATTTCTCCATCTCCAGATCAACCATATGATACATTTTCAAATATAAATTGTCACTTGTTTTCCTTTCCTCCTCAAAAGTCCACAAAAATAGAGGGAATTCAAAAGAGGATTAGAAGAAAGTACCGAATTAAATCTCAATCATTTCATTATCTCTATCTAAATTGAGTATGAATGCTTACGATCAAAGAAAATATGTTTTATTGTCTCCTGACTTTTATTGTACTACTAAACTTTTTAATATATTATACTGTTACTGTTCTCATTTTTTTTAATTTTTCGGTTGATCTACTTTCCAGTGAGACACATTTATACTATAATAATTTTGATTGTACTAACTCTTTTGTAACTGTATTATTAAATTTGAATATGCATTTGTACTATGATATTTTTAATTGAATTAATCATTTTGTGGTAGTACTATTTTAAATAGAATTCCTCAGACGCAACATAATTTATTTTATTGTACTAACCCTTTAGACCCAACATAAAATTCCAGACCCAACTATTTTAAAAATGCACACAAAATTTACAGAGCATCCAATTTTTTTACAGAAGAAAATCCACTCAAATCCAATAAAAAACAACATCATTACACTTAAAAGATTCACAAAAAAAAAAAAGGTATAGTTCTTAATTTACAGTTGTACAAACTCAAGAATAAACATTACACTATCCAGAAAAACACAAACTCAAATATTACCACTAATCCGACCGCCCTAAGAGCACTTCCAAAGAAGACGTTTTCTTGGACGCAAATGGCATTTTGCTGCAAATTCCTAATCCAAGGGCAACGCAAATCTTAACGTTAAATACCATTTGTGAACAGTGCGTGACAAATTTGCCACGCATTGTTCCTAACGCAAATCTTTTTTTATTTTTTTATGATTTATATATGTATTGTTTTATGCAGTGTATTATATTTTTTTTGTGTAAATGTAATATATATTAATATTAAATTAATTTATAATATAATTTAAAAATTATATATTAAAATATAAATAGTTATTGTTTAAATAAAATTTAAAATTGTAACTAATTATTAAAAAAATATCATATTTAAATTTAAAGATCACAACATAGCAAATAGACGGATAAAACATAAAAGAAATACAATGCTAAAACACAATAAGAAATACAGGAATAAAATAAAAAAGCATAACTACGAAAATAAAATGCAAGTTAAATCTGACTAATACAAATTTTAGTACTCTCCGAGATCACTTTCAGATCCTCCAATATCACCTAAAAATTACCCATAGGTCTGGGAATGGTTTCCAAATTGAGTTTGACTGTAATTTTTTTTCTTGATTTTTTGTTGCTCAATTCGAAACCATTCTAATCGGATTAGCAATGGTCGCCAAATCTTTTTTCATAATTTTAAATTCAAATATTCATTGTTATTAATTTATTTTATGTCATACAAATTATAAAATTAATTATACATATATAATATTAAAATAAAATATAAAATTTATTAAATTAAGAATATTATAAAAGAATATTCTCATTTGAGTTAATATTTGAGTTTTATGATTGGAGATGATTTTACTGTTGTTGGCAAATTTTGTAGCAAATATGTAAATTTGGTGGCAAATTTGCCACAACTGTTGGGAGTGCTCTAAATTGTACCAAAATATTATGAAAAACACCCACCGTCGGAGTTCACAGTGGCCATCTCTCAACCGTTGCTCGAATCCCTCTGAGAAAACCCTAAGTCAGAAATGGCGCTTTCGAAATATAAGGGAGCCTTCAACACCACATTCCAAATCTGCATTGGCGTCACCCAAAATGCAGCATCCTTTATCAACTATGATACGGAGAAGATCGCCGTCGGATACGGGTGGCGCATCTCGGTGTGGTCGGAGTCCCGGCGGCGCTTCTCCCCCTTCCCTTCGTCGCCTTCGTCCACCGCCCTCACTGCATTCTGTCCAATTCCGTCAATGTTGTTGCTGCTTTCGAAGCCTAATCTTCGCCATCTCAGAAAAACTCCGTCTTTGCCGTCCTAATTCTCATTGCTGCCTACGGAAAAATTGCCAAAAGTGTGTATGTGTGTGAGGAAAAAAAAGAGATTGAGAGAGTGTCTTCCCAAATCACTAGAGATGCGTGTGGAGAGCAACGAGATGTATTGGCGTGAATTTTATTCAAATTAAAATTGTGATATTTGATGTGATGTGATAAGATAAATAGTGTAATTAGATGTTAGAGTGTCACTTTGATAATATATTCAAACATTTTGGACTAGATTGAAATAATTTTGCACCAATCCGAAATTAACGTTATTGCTAGACTTAATTGTCTATTTTAGAACACTTAAAATAGTCTTTAGTATAGATTTCTTTTAAAGCTATTTCTCACAATTTTTTTAAAAAAGAATATTTTCTAAACTATTCTACAGAGTTTTAATAAACAGTTAATTGTGTTTTAACTTCTAATACATGACTTAGATGTAATTATTTTTATTTTTTATTGTATCAATTTCATGAATTTAGAAAAAGATTATTCCAGCCGAAGCCACGAACCAAGTTTCTAGGGATGTTTATGGGGGAGATATTGACTTTACAAGAAAATAAATGTTGGCAGAGCAAAATCAAAACCTCATATAATTAATTAAGTCAGAAGAGCAGATGCAATAATCATTTAAAAATTGAAATGTGAAATAATAAATTTTGGAATGTACTCCAAATGAAAGGACGAGCCTAAGCACACGTCGCTTGGTCAACTTTTAATGCAAATTTTAGAGTTTAGAATTATATAAACAATATATAGGGGTTTACATTTGGCCCCATTCTAACTTGTATTAAATTCAATTTAGTTAATCTAATACGTATGTCGTCTATGTAATAGTACTAATATAATGTTTTGGCAAGTGTTTTTTTTTTTTTTGACAGATTCATTATTAATAATATTTTTTATTAATTTAATAGGTTGTTTTTACTTTGCAATTTAATACACCATTTTTAAAGTTTACAATTTAAAGTATTTGATAAATTTTGTTGTCAACAATGCGCTGTCGAAAATATTACACATATATATATATATATATATATATCCATGTACACACCAATAAATATAATTATTTACAAAAAAAATAACATTTTAAAAAATATTTTTAAGTTAAGTTTCAAAGTTAAAACGGTACTTTAAGAATTTCATTCTCATTTTTAAAAAAAATTATAAAATGGTAGTTTAAGGACTTTATTGAATTGCAATGAGAAAATTGCATGTTGTAATTAATAAAAATTATAAATTTGTGATTTTTTGCAATTAACTCTTAAAAAGAAATCACAAATTTTTGTATGCACATACACTTCATTTTAAGCTCAATTTTAACTTTAGTTTTGATTCTTTCAAAACGAGCAACAAGCTTAACAATGTTTTTTTTTTATAATTATGGTATTACTGAATATTTTTTGTGTTACTGTTGATAACTTCTAAGGCTCCATTTGGATGGATGAATTTGAAAATAAATGGATTTCAGAAAAAATACATATAAGAAAGCAAACATTCAAAGTTAAAAATTATAAAGAGATAGGTGAGAAGAAAAAAGTAAGGAGAGATGGAAATGAGTAGATTAATGGAGGAATTTCAAATGACATGACTTTAAAGAGGATTTAGAATTCTCTCATTTTAAACATAACTCAAATCTAAGTATTTGTAAATTTATGGAGAGGGTGATTACTTGTGTGTGAAATCCACATATTTCAAATCCATCCATCTAAATGGAGCCTAAATGTATTACTGTATGATTATTTTTTAGGATATTATTGGATATTGTTTGAGGTATTTTTTAAACTCTAAGTGCATATAATGTACTTGACTGCACTGTGCACATAAGAACCACCCTAAAAACACAAATTTAGTATGCACCATGTTGTTGTATTTAGATAGGATTCTTTTGATGTTTTATATATTTTTTGTGGTTTTACAGATTTAAATTTGAATGATCATTGAAGAACAGAATATTGAAGGGAGAGTGCTGGTACAAATTTTCTGATACTATTTTCCTTGCCAGAATTGGCACTTGTAACAAACGCTGGGGCCCACCCCTTACAACTGCAAATACTAAAAACTTAGTGTTTAAAAAGATAAACACATTTAATTGAAGGGCCTAATAGAAATACTAAAAATTGACAACTAATGGAACAATTGTATGCACATGATTTAATTCTCAAATATTCATCAAATGGCCACTTCCACGTACTTATTCTCCCTTTCTCTGACCAAAATTACTTTCTTTCTTCTCCTTTTGGACACTTGCAGAAATTCTCTTCAACCTCTTCTCCGATTCACATTCTTCCACAGAAATCTCCTCCAAACCACTCTCTACAACCAAGATTCGGGTTTCATCTCCAATACTTGAAGCCATACTCATGACACATGTGCATAACATTCACTTGAATTTTTAAGCTTAATATTGATTTGAAATAGTAATACACATTTTGTCTTGCAATAAAAACACTTGTTCATATACTAACATAGTTTGAGACCGACATGATTTTTTTTAAAAAAAATTTATTTGACCTGGCCTGACTCGCTTATGATCCGTGAATTTTGATCTGGTTATATTGCACGGGTCAAAATTTAGTGCAATATTGCATTTAAATTTTTGTGAATTTTTTGTTGAAGCATATTACAATTTTCCGTAGGCATGCAATTCTATATTTTCTTAAAGTGGGATGTGGTGGTGAGTTTTTAACATGAATTACGAGACGAAATACATATATTTATGAAATAATCATAATTTGGTATAAAAATAATGCTCTATTTTCATATAGGTACAAAATGTTTGCATAATAGTGTAAACATAAATTGAATAATAAAGTTATTTTTTTGCATATTGTACATATTTAAAAATAGTGTATTATTTTTGTACGTACCAATATGTGACTAATCATATATTTATATATATATATATATATATATATATATATATATATCAAATTAGTAGATTTTTATTAAAATAATTCCGGAAAAGTTTATTATGAAATATTTTAAAATATTAAATATTTAATTAAAATTATCAAAATTTTGATTAAAAAATTAACAATAATTAATATATAATATAAGGGACCACGATTTTTTTTAATAATTTGATGAGATATTTTTTACTCTTTATAAATAATTAATACTTTAAACAGTTTATCAATAAATTTATTATGAATTATTTTCATGTCACATCGAATTGCTTATATGATCATAAGTGCGAACAATTTGGAATTAAATACATTTTCTTAACAATTGAATTTAATAAAAAATGTGTATCTTTGGATTCTTGGAATCAAACAAGTGAGATGGAATAATTCCAGGTCAATTTTTTTTTTTTTTTTTCTGTCTTTTTTTTTTTTTCTCTTTCTTGTCTATAACCGATCCCTTACTCTTTCTTTTTATTATTATTATAAGTACTTTTCCCGCCGCTTACTTAGCTAGCTGATTATGATCTGATTGGTCAAGCAAATAATTTAAGATCTCACGCCAACCTATCGCTTGTTATTTTTCTCTCAAAAAGCTATCCCTAATTATTAGTTGTTTCAATTGATTTTATTATCTTCATATTTTTAATATACAATTTAAATGACAAATTAAAATACTGTTGAACAATCCTATTTTAATGTTATAAATTTATTGGCAGAGTAGCAGTTTTGAAGGATGTACTAAATGACAATAATAATTATTTTTACTAAAGAGTATGTTCTTATACCTAACATTTTCCTATTTTGTTGAAGAATAGGTCTCATGTGAATCAAATTTGGATGGATTCGACTTTCAATTATTATTATTATATATATAAGTTATCACTTTTATGCATTTAAACTATCGTTATTAAAAAAATTAAACGGGAAATTGTCTGTTGGATACAACATGTTTGTCTGTTTAACTCTCAGCCCAAATAACTTTTTTCATTTACTCGCAACTCAAAATCCTAATTTTCATACCCATTCTAGCCTTTCTCTCTCCTCTCTCATTTGCAACATTTCTCATTTTCTCTCTGGTTATTTTCACTCCCCTCTCCCACTTTCTCTTCTCTCCACTTTCCCCTCTATATTCTCTCTCCTCTCTTCTCTTTTTATTTTATATTTTTAGTAATTACGCTATTTAAAAATATGCTTTTTATTTTAAATTTATTGAAAGATATGTTGAAAATTTTACATTAACAATTAGATTTTTAAATAAATTTTATTAAAATATATATACATACCACTAATCTTCACTTAAAAAAATTTAAAGACAATTGAATAATTGGTCACAAGTTCAAATATTTCGTTACTAAAGTTCAAAAAGTAAAAGCTCAAGTCAAATAATCGATAAGTTCAATCGCAAATTGGTCACAAGTTCAAATTTATAAGGATGAATTCAGTAACATAAGTTCAAAAAAAAAGGAATCAACTATGAGGCGAGAGGCTGGTAGACGAGCATCAGAGGGGCAAATCTAGTCACAACGTCGCCAAACTGGGCGAATCGGTTTCGGCAACAGAGAGGTTGTACGTGGGACAAGGATTCCGACGTTAATGGTGTTGACGGCTTTTTGAATCTGCTGGCAGAATAGGCAGCAGATCCGGCGTCGATTGAGTGGTTGCCACACATGGTGGAGGAATTTCCATGGCAGTGAGTGAGGAAGTTTGTGGAGGTATTTAGCCTAACATCAATTACCAGAGGCGGTTGTGGCCATTTCCAGCGGTTTTTGGTGGACAACGGAATTTAATTCCGGCGGTTGGCGTTGAATCGGACGAAGGTGATTCTGGTGGCAGAGGTTCCAGGCGACGGAATAGAGGTCGCGGCGGAAAGCGGTGAAATAGGTAGCGTTGAGTCGCTGAGATTGTAGACGTCCGGCAACGAGCTGTGGGCGATGGCGAATTCACTGGTGGTTTTCGATTTGTGCAACGGCGGAATTGGAGCTGAGGAAAGACGTCCGACATTAGAGAGAAAGAAACGTGAGAGAGGAGAGAGGTGAAAGAATGATTTGAAAGATCTTTAATGCTGATGAAAGAGGAGAGAGATGGCACCTCCCATTTTTTTCAACGTAGGGGTACTATGGGTATTTTAACTTCACTTTTGTATGGGCCAGTAAACTATTTTTGGTCAACGTGCTCTCAGCAAAACATAATACAAGAATGTATCCTGTAGTTACTGGCCCAAATTAAACATCAAATACTTTTTATGCAGTAGTAGTTAATATGCATAACAATATTATACAATAAATTATCGAGATCATATAAATTTGAATTTACAGAAATTTTTGCCTTCAAGCAAGAACACAATGTTATTTCAATTTTTGATTGAGAGTTAATTATGTTGTAAGACTTTAAATAAGTAAATATTGTGAGAATAAATTATGAGTAAATTTATAATTTTTAGGCGTGAAAATTAATATATGAGATAAAACTTAATTGCAAAATGAATTGAGGCGGGAAGACGATTTGATATGATAACTATAAAAAAAGTATTCATTAAAAAAAAAAAAGATCAATATCAAAATTAAAATTGACTATGAAATTAAAACAGAGTAGGTGTCTTGTGAATTCGAGTTCACATGAACTCGTATCACTGTTATATATAATTAGTTAATTACTATCACTGTTATTCATATATATATACTATCACTGTTATAAAAATATAATTAATTTTTTTAAAAGTGATAATATATATGTATAACAGTAATAGTATATATACATAACAGTGATAATGTATACACATGACAATGATAATTGATAATTCGAAATTATCGTGAACTCAAGTTAATACAATTGTTTTTCTTAAAACAAAGAATCTTACATAGCGCAATTTGTTCATACATATGATAAAAACTAAAAAGTAGTCTACACGATTTCTAAAGTTGATTAACCTCGTATAGGTTTATTTAGAATGTACTTATAAGATTCAATTCGATTTGATTCACATATAAAAAAGGTTTCTTTCATTCCAATTTTACTTTCTTAAATAATTAAATTTAGCGAATAATATGTAATTGTTGTATATCTTCATACTTGGGCAATCATGTGCCTCGACAGATAGTGTTTATAGCATCCCTCACATGCATGTCCTTGCATACGTACGATTGCTGTCTGTCTGCAATACCTTTCTTTTAAGTTCATACTACCTCCATCCCACAAAAATTTGCATACTTTCCTTTTTAGTTTGTCCCACAAAAGTTTGTATACTCCTAAAATGGAAATATTTCTTTAATTCTTCACCTTTAAAATCTTTATCTCACAATCTCAACCATACACATTCTACTCATTACACTTTTTCTTAAAACATGTGCCCAGGAAAGTACCGCAAACTTTCCTGGGACGGAGGTAGTAATATATTTTTCTTACATTTCCGTATTAATAAATAGGGTCACTTACATATTGGTTCAAAAAGTACCTATATTTACAAATTGGCTCACAATATATGCACATAAGTATAATTTTTTCCTGTACAGAAGCATTTTTTTCTGCACATAACAAATTTATAATTAGTGTCAAATTTGTGAATCATTTTGTAAATTTTTTCTTTTTATTAGGGTATTCTCCTTTTTTTTCACCGGGTTCTAAACTTATTCCTAATAATATTTTTTTTAAACGATCAAATTTATTATTGTCCTCCAACCATACATATCATTAATTAATTTCACTCACAATAATCCTTCAAGACACTTACTTCGTCTACTTTAGCAATAGATTATGTCATTTTCACACTTACTTCGTCCACTTTAGCATTATTTTTCTTAAAATATGTGCTTGTAATATATTTGGGGAGGGGTGACGGATCATTTATTCAATTAAGAGAATATTCACTTACCTCAAGATTCTATAAGTATGAACTTCACATTATGTCCATCACACAACACCATTTCATGTTTTAAAAAAATCATGATTTTCTCCAAGTAACCCTTCAATACCATATATTATAATTGATTGGGAATTCTTGTAATTTGGAGATGGATTTATCTTCCCCCCCAAGAGAAAAATGGTGGGGTGATGATTGTGTGTTTCGAGTTGGTGATTTTTGGCTCTTGCCTCAATTCATCCAATCAATCAATAGGGTTATCAATCATTTTAAGCCACTCCCAAGTGACATAATCTTGGCTTCTTTTCCCAAAACAGGCACTACCTGGCTTAAATCCCTAATTTTCTCCATCGTCCATCGTACTTCCAAGCATTGTTTGGCCATAGAGCATCCCCATGAACTCGTCCCCACATTAGAAGTCCAACTCTACACAAAACCACCCTCCCTAGTCAAAGATCATCATATTCATCATCAGTCGTCAACTCGAATATTCAGCACCCACATACCCTACCAGCTCTTCTCCAAAACCCTAGATTCATCTGAATGTCGCGTCGTGTACGTGACGAGGAATCCCAAGGACACCCTCGTCTCGACGTGGCATTTCGTGAACAGGTGGAGGAAGGCGGCGGAGGAGCCGTGGCCACTCGAGGTGGCGGCCGACAAGTTTTGTCGTGGCCTCACTCCTTGTGGGCATTATTATGATCACGTGCTAGGGTACAAGAACTTGAGTGTGGAGAGGCCCAAAAATGTGCTCTTCATAACTTATGAGGAGCTTAGGGCTGACCCTATAACTCATGTCAAGAAATTGGCCGAGTTTTTGGGGCATCCCTTTGAAGGAGAGGACAAAGAGAATCAAGTGGAAGAGGTTGTAAGAAATTGTAGCTTTGAAGTGCTAAGTAAGCATGAAGTGAACAAGTCAGAGGAATCACCATCTTGGTTCCAATTGCCCTACAATTCTTTCTTTAGAAAAGGGGCTGTGGGGGATTACAAGAATTACCTCAATGATCAAGCTATTCAGCAAATTGATGCACTTACAATACACAAGTTTCATTCATCAGGTTTCATTTATGGGATTTAGGGTTTTTAATTAAATATATTTTGTTGATAGATTCTTGTATTTTGATTTTTATACAAAATTAGGAGTAATAATTATTTTGTAATTTGTACTCATTTCCCTCCGAATCTATTTTTATTTTTATTTATCCGTGCACCAAATCTATTTTCATTCTCTTTTTAAAAATTATTATTTTATTTATCACAAATAATCCTTATCTTATTTTCTTAGGATTCTGTGTCCATTATAATGAGAATAAAATTGGGAGATAGAAAAATAATGTAGCTTAGTATTACTTGGGCTTTTTTTTTGAAATATTGTATTTGAAAAAATAAATTAACAATATGTGGTATTTTTTTGAGTTTTACTAATATAAACAAGAGCGCCACTACCGTTGGCGTTGTTACTGTAGATAAGGGAAGGGCGCCAATTGCAATGGCGCTCTCGAGATGCATTGACACATACACACACACCAGTACACATGGGCTGACACACGCACTGCTAAGGGCGCCCTTAACCCCACCCCACCCAAACCCACCGACACACTACCAGCCAAATTAACACACACTATTTAATTTATACACACACGCTGCACACACTATTTAATTTACACACACACACACTGCGCACACTATTTAATTTACACACACACACGCTGCACACACACACTCCATTCAAACCCCCCTCCCCCACCCCAATTTAATTCACCCACCCCAATTTAATTCAACTACCCAATTTAATTACATGCAATATGTTTTGGTGTGAATAAACCCCCCTCCCCCCATCCTCTTATTCACCATCCATACCATACGAAAACACCACACATTCATCTTCTTTTCACTTCAACAGAACATATTCATCATCTTCTTATCATCTTCTTTTCACTGTAAAATCTTAATTTGAGGGAGAACACTCTGCCGGAGACCGCATTCCTCTACCGTTGGAGTCCACTTCTACTGCAAATACTCTATTATAAAGCGTGTGATTTCATTAAGGTATATTATTTTGTATGATGAAATTAAGAGATTTATTTTCGTAAAAGAGTTAATTTTTTTATTTTTTGTATGTATTTCAAATGTAGTTGTAAATATTAATATATAAGTCATAATTTAATTTAATTGTGAATTTAGTTATGAATTTAGTTGTGACTTAAAATTTAGTTGTGTATTTATAAATCATAGTTGTGAATTTTGTTGTGACTTAGGTTGTTAATATGTGAATTTAGTTGTGAAAATGTGAATTAAATATGTGAATTAAGTTGTGAATATGTGAATTAGGTTGTCAATTTAGTTGTAAAAATGTGAATTAATTAGGTTGTGAATTTAATAGTGAATTATGTTGTGAATCTGGTAATACATAATTTTTATATAGAATTGAAATTGTTACAGTACATGATTGATATTGTTACTTTTTATTTAATATCAAGATGACTTTGTATAAAGAGTTGTATGAGTTTATTGTGTAGTATATAAAATTTAGTTGTATGTATGTATTTTTTGTAAATTTAATTGTATGTATGTATTTTTTTGTGAATTTATGAACCATAATTGATAAGATATTTTATTTTTTGTTTAATATCAGGATGACGTCGTATAAAGAATTGTATGGACCAAATGATCCGTCTCTCTTGTCGGCCCAGGAAACACATCGTTCAGAAGCCATTTTTAGGAAAACCATTGGTGAGGATGATATACTAAGATCAACTCACGCAACATCACACATTTTTTGGAGTTTTAGGGTAGATGTACAAGATATGGTCAATCTACATCCTCGTATTCTTGATGCTCTACATACTATGGGGTTTTATGGTGTTGCTTGATGTGGACCAATGGTATTTGATAATCATCTTATTACTGCATTGGTAGAGAGATGGCGCCCAGAGACACACACATTTCATTTTCCTGTTGGAGAGACTACTATATCATTACAGGATGTTGCGATCATCTGGGGATTATCTGTAGAGGGTCGTCTTGTTATTTGCAACGATCCTAATTTCACAAAAGCCCAATGGATGCATTATTGTGATCAGCTGCTAGGTTTCATGCCCGAGGAAAGCAATATGAAGAGTAAGTCACGGCTAAAGCTCTCTGCATTGAGTACTCATCTCAAGAGCATTGTGATTACAAACCAGGTGGGCTAGCTCACCTGGCCACCGGGCTCCTCACTTGAGTGAGTGACCAGAGTTCGATTCCCTCTGGGAACGAATTGGGAGATGAGAGATATAAGGTTGGACTTGGAGATATGGGGTGTAAGGAGACTTGGTGAACTAACTTAACTACTAACAACTAACATTTACCGATAAAAAAAAAAGAGCATTGTGATTACAGACGACACTGATCAAATAGTTGTGGATCAGTATGCACGAGGGTGTGCACTTCTTATTATAGGTGGGTTAATGATGCCTGATTCCTCTCGTGGAGTGGTTTCACTGTTATATCTATATTTTCTCAGTGATATAGAAAATGCGGGATCCTACAGTTGGGCTAGTGTTGTGTTAGCCTATTT
The DNA here is from genome assembly GCA_026898435.1 of Prunella vulgaris. Lineage (NCBI taxonomy): Eukaryota > Viridiplantae > Streptophyta > Magnoliopsida > Lamiales > Lamiaceae > Prunella > Prunella vulgaris. Next base: position 486,139 of record JAPKLY010000158.1, on the reverse strand, counting down.
ATATCGTGAGCTTTGTCAGGCTAGGAATTTTGAGCGACAAGTTATTTCTGGACCATTGTCCATTTTACAGGTATTTATTTATGTTTTTGTTTAAGATTGTGTTTTAAATTGTTTATTGCATAATTATATGTCTGATTCAATTATTATTGTAGATATGGGCATGGTCAAGAATATTGACAATACAACCTCTAAATATTCAAAATACCCGCATACAAGGGTCATTATTCGGTGTTGATGGTCGCGACTTAGGTCTTCCACCTTATGGTATCAGGTAAATAATAAGTTTTTTAGTGATTATATCTTATTATATATATATATATATATATATATATATATATATATATAAGTGTGTGATTTATTTTCATTCAGGTGGTTGCAATATCATAATCATACTCATAGTGTGAGACACTCTGTACGTCTATATAGAGACATATTTGATCGCATGAGAGATGATGAAGTAAGTAACATTTCATATTCATATAGAGACATATGTACATAATCTAATTAATTTGTTTTATATATAGTTTGATTGGCAGCCATATGATATGAATCTTCCGGAAATGGAAAGCCTTGGCCCTAGATGTATCACTGCAAATTGGATGTCAGAGTGTCCACTTATCAATATGTGCATAGTGAAGTTTCATCATCCAAGTAGGGTGTTGAGACAGTTTGGACGGAGACAAGACATTCATCCCTTTTTGGATAATGCTCATGATGAGTTGCATAGTATCAGTTTTATGGGACGAGAAGGGTGTAAATGGACACAATACCATCAGCATTGGATCCAATTTTGGGATATCAAAGTTCCATTAGATACTGTTGCTGCACACGGTTCTTCAAACTTGAGCAGGGATTACATGCAATGGTACCGTAATATCACCCGACGTCTCGTATCTCCCTCTCATTTTTTCATTTGTCATTTCTAACATAATTATTAGAACAAACATAATCATTACAACTAAACTAGAACAAACATGATCATTAGAACAAACATAATCATTACAACAAACTAGAAAAAACATAATAAGAACCCTAATCAGAACAAACTAGAACACACATAATTAAAACCCTAATCAGAACAAACATAATTATTTCATCTTCGTCTTGATGATGAACCCTGATTAGAACTCCCAGCTCTATCTCGTGCTTGGTATTGCTGCCTCAAATGAGTTTGCGCCCAATCCATCTCATTTGGAATTCTGGTCGTGACATTTCGACCATGACGGTTGATTCTACATTTAGGATTGTGCTGCAACATGAACAATGGTTCATCCCATTCCTCTTCATCAGCCAATGGCTCAAAAATAGCAGAAGTGTATGTCAACACATATGCATGTGTACTATAACAGTGATGCACAAACCCTGTCGGATCCATCCCAAAGTGTCTGCAGACAGCCATTGCATGTGAGCATGGAATTCCAGTGTTGCTCCATTGACCGCATGAACATTCTTGTGATGATAATTTCACTATATATGTATGCGAGCGTCTGGATCCATCATGGAATGTTGTTACACTGGTAGTCTGAAGAGAATAATTATACCTATCCACATTGTGTCGCAGATTAAGTCCCAATCGTTGCTCTTTGTCAAATCTTTTCAATACCTCATCTGGCCACCACTGATTTGTTTATTGTAGCCTTAATGCAGTCTCTTCCCTTTCAAGAAAAGTATTTTTTGATCGAGTAAATGTTATTCGGACAATTGCTGTGATTGGAAGACGTCGTGCACCAAACAATACACCATTGAAACATTCAGACATGTTGGTGGCCATGACACCGAATCGACGACCTTGGTCGTAACAAAGTGTCCACTTACACTGATCTATTGCAGATAAATATTCAAAGGCCTCGTGATTCAACTCTCTAATTTGCTCCATGATTCGTTCAAATTGTAAGACCGTCGATGATTTACCCGCCATGTAGCACAAATCCTTCAACTGGACATTCTTAAAATGATTATTGAAATTTGAGGCAATATGTCTTAAGCAAAAACGATGTACACCCTTTGGTTCATGAAAATCTGGGATATACTCAACGGCTTTCACTAAACCGTTATGTCGATCAGAAATAAGACAAATGCCCTCAATGCCCCGAACAACATGTGTTGACAACATACGCAGAAACCAGCGCCATGAGCTGAAACTTTTTTCATCGACAACAACATAAGCTAAAGGAAGTACATTCTGATTGGCATCAACAGTGACTGCAATCAACAACTTATGCTTATATTTAGTGTAGAGGTGTGTGCCATCCACTGATATAATTCTACGACAATGTTGAAATGCATCAATGCATGGTTTAAATGCCTAGAACACATAGTTCAATGTATACACACCTCTACATGGTTCACGTTCCATATGACACCACTCGACAACTGTTCCAGGGTTGTATTTCTGCAACGCTGTCATGAACTTGGGAAAATATTGACATGAGCTCTCCCAGGTTCCATACACATTTTTCACCGCACGTTTAATTGCGTTCCATGCCAAATGGTAGGAAATTTCATAATTATATCGATCCTTCACCATTACCACTGCACATTCAGCTTTATATGCAGGGTTTACCTTCACCATACTCTTTAGCATGCCTGCAATCAAATTCTTACCCAAATTGTTATGGCGAAGGTTACTGCCCCTTATAAGACAAGTGTGATGAGATCCCATTCGAGTGATTTTCCAACTTGCAGTCTTTTTAGAACAATTCGCTCGTAAGTATCAATTGCACTGTTGAGAGGAAGGGTCATCTCCAGTTCCTCTCGCATTGTGTTTGCATACAACCTTCCAAATGGTTGGAATACTCTCTTTTACTGCAAACTCAAGCATGGAATGTCGAATTGAATAATTCGTCACTGCAGTTTGCAATTGTTTTTTATCCTTGAAGATCATTCCCACTTTCAAAACTCCAATATCGTCATCATATGTGAATTCACCATCTGGTATGCCAATTGAATCAATAAGCACATCCTCGTATGATGAGTCAAAAAAAGAAGCTCTCGACAAACTAGGATGGGGTGCAAATTGCTGTGGCATATTTGCAGTAGAGTGGATTGGATGTGGTGCAAATTGTTGTGGCATATCCTCATCTGGACACTCTTCATTTGCACACTCATCATCATTTTGATGTTCTTCTAGCTCAGAATCACACAAATCATTAGGGTCAAGACTATCACTGGGATAATTGATAAAATTAGGATTTTCAGATTCACCAGCAATGTAAGATGCATGCTGATTGTATGGATTTTCCATTGGATCAGGAGATGATTGTGACGATAACATCATTTCTGCCTCAACAAATAGTTCAATTGATCCAAAACCAGCATTCGGATAAAAAAAGAACTGTAGGTCACGATTACACGTAATAGGAAAAATCTCGGACATGTTGTTACCAACATATTTAGCAGACACCTTTAACGAATACTGATTCAAGTCGAAACCAGTTATCTCAGATAATATACGTAGTAGATCGTGATATTTAGTCCGACGATCAACTCGTTGTAATCCAACAACAACTTCATCACACCTTACAACTATTCCAATATCATTCGAATTCGACATACCTACAAAATATTTTAAAATTATTTTTTTACAAAACTTTTTAAAATTATTTTTTTACAAAACTTTTGAATTTTAACATGAACATACAATAGTGTAGTTTAGCAAAATGTAATTTCATTTTCATATATTATTTTAAATTAGCAAACTTGAAAATAAACATACATTATTGTAGTTTAGCGAACTATAATTTCATTTCATATATTACTTTAAATTAGCAAGCTTGAACATGAACATATGTTACTGTAATTTCTCTAAACCCCATAAATTCATTTCTTATAAAACATGAATCTGAACACATTAAAATAAATTTAGTGAATGCATACAATAATAAAATAAATAAGAAGTACCTCAAGATGTGTAATCCTTCAAAGTACGATCTTTGTTCGTCTTGTAATTATTGCAAACATTAATCCATCCAACAATATAATTACCTAACAAAATAAAATTAATAAGGCGTATGATACATAATTATATAATTTAACTCTAAAAATATTGAAAGTAAACGTACTTGAATATGAAATATTAATATTCTCCCCAATAATACATTTCTTCAATAACTCTCGAACTTCATCAGAACACTCTCTCTATATATATATTTATCTTCATCTAAGTTTTCCTTTGTTTATATAGATGAAAAATTTATTCACGGGAGGAATAGTAACGTACGCATGCAACGAATATATTCGCGCATGCTTTTAAAGAAAGCTGCATGCAGCGAAATAAAATGAAAGTTGAAACGCTGAAACGAATATATTCGGTGGTGGTGGGGCCAGTCAAAGGGCGCCAATGGCAATGGCGCCCTTGACTTCGGATGATGTGATGTTGATTAAGTTGAGATGGTTTAAGGAGCGCCATTAAGCCTGGCGCCCTTACTTTTCCTACAGTGCGAGCGCCAACATGGGTGGTGCCCTTGCTTATTTTAGGAAACGTTGTAAAAATTACCGTATATTAGTAAAAAAAATTTATACAATATTTGAATAAATTTGCCGTATTACTTGTAGCGGGATTAGTCCTATAACTTTTTGCTCCTTAAAATTTATTTTGATTGGCGTATTTTTTGTCCCATGAGAATTTGTGCTAGTAAGTGATTTGGTCTCATGTTCTTTTATCCCTTTTAGCATATTTAGTCATACCAGTTAAAATAAATTACACATATAGTTTTATTTGAATTTGTGCTCAACAAATTTACTCTTACATTAATTTATTAAATTTAATGAATAAATCTTATGAGATTATTTATATTTAAAATAAAACTAAATTCAGTACAAATTTTTACGGAGCGACTTGTGTAATTTAACCTTTGATTGACCCATTATTCCCTTGAGTAATCCCACACTTAAAATTCTTCCTTTTGGGCGCTTTTTCCCATCTATGGGAAAAGAAGTTTTTATATTGCTTCCTTTTTTGTTTCATTTAGTTATCTTTCTTTGGGCTACAATTTTGTACTACTTCTTTCTGGGCTCATTTTTCTCTATTATGACCGGAATCTTATATTGCTTCCTTTTTCCTTATTCTTTTTCATCAGGAAATATTAGTTCCTATTAGGTTCATTTTAATTTTTCCCATTACCCTCAAAATTAATTATTGCATCCACTATATTGTTTTAAATTACAAATAAATAGTAAAAGACTAGAATTCTTTTACTTTATCTTTCCCTTCCCTTCTTTCCCCTACAATAAACAAATAAAAATTAGGGAGAATTTCATAAATGCTCTTTTTGACATGGACATTTTCTTTTTTGCCCAGTTTTTACAAAATTTTCAATTTTACCCAAAATAATGATAAAAAGGCATTAATACCTTTATTATCTTATTTTTAATTTACAACCCAATTAACTTTGTTATCCCCCAATCCAAACACACCCACTTACCATAATACATATTAACCGAAAATATATAAAATAATAAATCAAAATAAAATATAACACATTCCGGCGAGCCAACAACGGACGCCTGGGTCAACCACCGTCCTTGCTCAACCGCAAGCCGAAAAGTCTGCAATTTCGCCGGAATTAATGACTAGGAAGAATTTTGACCAAGGATCAGTGTCGTCTACAACTCTGAGGTATTGATGCAGGTGAGAGATATAGAAGGTCGATGAATCTAGAAACCCAGGAAGTTTAACGGCGGACGGTAGGGGAGGTGCTTCCATAAGGATATATAGGTTGAGGTGTCGTACGCGCCGCTGGTGGTGAAAGTGACATTAACGGTGTCGAAAGATTTGGCGACGTCGTTAGCCCAGGACATGAAGACATCGGAGATTATGCAGAGTGGTAGGGCACCGTCCGCCGCGGTGATGTCGCGAATAAGGGTTTGAAGGTGGGGTTCGAGGGAGGTTAGAGGTCTTGGTTATGGCAGTTGCCGCCCCCAATCTATCTCCACCCTCCACTGCGCGCCTCCCTTTCTGGTCATCTCATAAATCATAAACCATCTTCATTTTCAGAAATTAAACAAAACCAAATAACTAATTCTAATTTGCCACATAACCACCAATATATAACATATCAATTTTTATTTTGAATAAATTTCGTGGAGAATTACGAGTGAATTTTCAATCGATTCGATGCAAATGAAGACGGGAAGATAAGCGCGATGGAGCTGGGGCAGTGCATCGGAGCAATTTCAGGTGAGATGACGGGGGAGGAGGAGGAGGAGGAGAAAGCAGTGATGCTGATCGATTCCGACGGTGACGGGCTGAGCAGTGCATTACGCCCAAGAGTTTGAAGAGAATGCTAAGCAGGTTGGAGGAGCTGTGGAGAAGATGAATTAAACTTGAATAAATTAATTAATTATGTTAAATTTTTCATTTACTAGAGAAATGATTAATTTAAGTATTAAGGGATTGGAATAAGAGTGTTTGGATGGAAGGATGAAGGGTATAATGAACATTTCTCCTTCAATTTGGGCAAATTTGAAAGATTTGTGTTAGATGGGCAAAATAGAAAATGTCCAAATGAAATTGGGCATTTTTGTGTATTTCCTCATATATATATATATATATATGTATATAAATTTTCTAATCTAGCACATAAAACTAGATTAGAAAATTTAACGGCGCCCCTCCACTCTGCATAATCTTCGATGTCTTCATGTCCTAGGCTAACGACGTCGCCAAGACTTCCGACATCGTTAATGTCACTTTCACCACTGGCGGCGCGTACGGCACCGCAACCTATATATTTTTATGGCAGCACCTCCCCCACCGTCCGTCGTTAAACTTCCTGGGTTTTCAGATTTATCGACCTTCCATATCTCTCATCTGCATCAATACCTCAGAGTTGCAGACGACACTAATCCCTGGTCAAAATTCTTCTTGGTCATTAACTCCAGCGAAATTGCAGATTTTCAGGCGTGCGGTTGAGCAGGGACGGTGGTTGACCCAGGCATCCGCCGTTGGCTCGCCGGAATGTGTTTTTTTTTTTTTTGTTAATTTGTATTATAGCAAGTGGGTGTGTTTGGATTGTGGGATAACAAAGTTAATTGAGTTGTAAACTAAAAATAAGGTAATAAGGGTATTAATGTCTTTTTATCATCATTTTGGACAAAATTAAAAGTTTTGTAGGAACTGGGCAAAAAAAGATGTCCATATCAAAAATGGCATTTATGAAATTCTCCATATATATATACAAAATTGAAAATTTTGTAGAAACTGGGCAAAAGAGAAAATGTCCATGTCAAAAAGGATATTTATGAAATTCTTCCTATATATATGAAACTATTTCAAAATGTGTACCTAGTGCGACTGGATATAAAAGTAATATTACTTTTTACTTGAAAATTGAATTTGTACATATAATTTTTTTATTTTATGCTATTTTGAAGTAATATCTTATTTATTGTATATATGTCGATAATATAGTTAATAATAGGTTAAATACAATGAAAAATAAAGTTATCCTTCTAAGAAACAACACCTATCACATGAAAATTTGGTAGTTGCATTTTGATGAATTACAAAAGTAGACCAGTTTTTATAATAATAAAAGACTTAGGGGCTCTTGTTTCAAATTCTTTAATGGTAATAGGAATGAAAATTTATTTTACTCATTTACCCTTGCATATGTTGAATGAGAGTTTGTGTTTATGGTGGTTACATCATTAATGTTGTGTTCCAATTTTAGAAAAAAATGACAAAAAAGAAAATTATTGGGTGTGGTATGTGGGATTGATTGAGGAGGATGATTATAAGATGAGATGGAGGTGTAATCAAATGAGGGTAATAATTACCTTATTTAGAAGAAAAGACAATACTATGTATCTTATTTGTTCTAATTATATACAATAATTACTATATTTTTATCTCATTCTCATTACCATTGAAGAACTTTCATACCAAACGTCCCAGCAATGTTAATATATAGAGGAACTCGAATTTTCGGTGTTGAATAGCTCTGATTCTCAACTTTAATTTTGTTAGATGATTTCACCATTAATTTGCTTGACGAAAAAATTGTATTGAAGTTATGACTTAGAGTCCTCTTCCTCTCCTTCAATAATTGTAAACACACATTAAATTCGAATGTTTTTGCCAATGCAAATTAGTCATTGTCTCATTGAATTGTAACTTGTAACCCAAATAGGGCATAGATGGAGATGGAGGCCCCTCCTCCAAAAACTGCACACATAACTATATATATTTATTAAATTCAGCCTACCTCTAGAGGCTTATTTAGAGTGGGGGAGAAGTTGGACTTTTGTAACTTTTGATAATTGAGAGTGCAAAAAAAAAAAAATTTAAAGTCTCGTTGAAATTAAAAAGAAAAAAAAGTACAAAATGGTTCAACAAATTCGCACAAATTACAAATTAATTTATGTGATAAAAAAAATACTTTCGTGCAAATTTTTATGAACCAAATTATAAATATAGTAATTTTTTTGAACTAATATGTAAAACACCCAATTTTTTATTTATTTACCTTGTTTCGAATTCTATTATCTATTCTAAGTCATCATTTGTTGGTATAAATTTAAGATGACAATAATAATGAGTATCATTAACGGGTAATTACTATATAGTTAGTGATTATCATTTTTCTAATTTATTTTTTTGATATTATTTATATAATAAATAATATCAAATACTAAAATAAATAATCATTAATCTCCATTTATTCTTATTCTCCATCCTAATTACACCCAACCAAGGCAAAATATTAAAAATTAACCTAACACTAAACTAGCATGTCAGCAAAGCAAACAATTAAATGGTCGAGGCAACTTGAAGAAACCAATTTGCTTTTGAGTTGGTAAAACAAGGAATCCTAAGAGTTGAAGCAAAAAAAATGACGAAACTTTTAAAAAATTATAATGTTACTTGTGAATTGTGATGTCACCATTCCAATAATTTAAGCATCTAGGTGATGCCCCTAACAGAAACAAGCATGTTTTGGTCTTATTATGTTGACCCAGCTTTATTGCACTTAAAAAATTGCAAATATGCAGTACAGGGTTGCATAGGTTTGGGAGGACGGTTGCGGGAATTTATTTTTTGAAATTTTTAGGATGCAATACGATAAGGATACATTTATTTATTAATATTTTATTATATATAATATATATATATATATATATCAAGAAATTATTTAAATATCATCAACAATTTATCATAAAACTCTTAAATAAAAATTCAATCAATCTAAAACTAAAATAAATTTTGCAATTTAAGTCACTGCTTAACTAGTTTAGAAATTTAGGGATGGCAATGAGGCGGGTTCAAACCCGGACCCGCCACGAACCCGCCCCGTACGGGCCGGGTAAAAACCCAGTCAAACGGGTCGCGGGGCGGGTTTGGACCCATTTGACCAAAAACCCGCCGGGTTTGGGACGGATCTTGGTATTAAGTGGACCCGCCCCGAACCCGCCCCGTATATATATTAATTAAATGTATATAGTTAAATAAATATATTATATTATATATGTATAATTAAATATATAAAAATTAGACTATTAATTAACATATTCATTAAATTATTAGATTAAATATGTGCATAAAGTCATGATTAAAAATTATACAAATTAGAGTTTATTAATTTTCTTTATTATTTTAATTTCAAAGAACAATATATGTGTGATTTTAAATATTTATATTTAATAAGTTGAAACTTGAAGTGGATTATTTTGCATATTTATTGTTGTTTGAATTATTCATATGCATATTGATGTTATATTTTAAAATTTATTATATTTTGTGTAAAGTATTTGATAAGTATGATAAAAATAAAAAAAATAAAAAAAAATTAGGCGGGTAGGCGGGTCGGGGCGGGTAAAACCCGCCGGGTTTGTGGGACGGGGCGGGGCGGGTCCAACTCCAAATTGAGGCAGGGCGGGGTAGGTCTCGGGTCCTAAAAATTCTTGGCGGGGCGGGTCTTGGGACAGACCAAACCCGTCCCAGACCCGCCCCATTGCCATCCCTAAGAAAGTTCAAATGAAATTCAAATAATATATAATATAAATTGACCTAATTCGAATTATTGTTCATCATTACTTGGTTCATCACCAAATAAAATAGTCATGTTTAATAAATAACACTACTTCAATTTAAGTAAAAATTAAATATAAAAAATTTCAAATTCATACTTAATACTCCCTCCG
>JAPKLY010000158.1:440118-475986 GCA_026898435.1 Prunella vulgaris | reverse complement strand
TTCTTGTAATCCTCTACCAGTAGTTTGCTTTAGTTCGCCTATCAACAATTGCTTTTTTACCTTTTTTGGAAACTACTATTCACTTCTTTATTATTATTTTCAATACTTTTTACACTATTTTCATTAATTTTTCACTTTTCTCTATCACATCACTCATACTTTTTCACTTTTTCTATCACATCACTTATACTTTTTCACTTTTTCCATCACATCACTTATACTTTTTCACTTTTACCTTAATTCGTGTGCCCAAAAGCAACGAGCAACTTATAGAAATACGGAGGGAGTAGTTCATATTCTTATAATGTACACACAAGTAAAAATTCAAAAAATTTGAAAAATAGTCCACAACTCCACAATAAAATCACATATTAAAAAGTATATTTTAATTTTATTAATGAATATTAATATTATTTAATATTCTTTTGTTGTATCGCATTTTTTATTCTTTTTTTTGTGATTTTAATATTATTTAATATATTGATTTTATTTATATTTAATTTTACTTTAAAAAAAAAAAAAAAAAAACTTAATTTTATTTGAAAAATAAACCCCGCCGCACCCTTCGCGTATCGAATTCTTCTATAAAACATATCCGATACGCGTATCCTAAATTTTTTTTGAAAAAATTCTCAGGGATACACCACGTGGCGTATCCCGTGCGAATCTCACGTGAATCGCACCCGCACCCTTCGCGTATCCGATACTGCATACTTATTATTTTTGAAGAATCCGTGCATTATAGATGCAGTATCAGATACATGAGAATACAGATGTGAGTGCGATTCGCGTTGGATTCACACCCAATATGCCATGTGACGTATCCAAATTCCTTTAATTTTTTAAAAAATGAATATGTGTATTTCTGTCTAAGGGTACGCAAATTCTTGTCCAAGGATACGTGTATCAGATACATATTGCAAATTTTTTAAAAAATTTAGGATAATTTTTGTAATATTTTAAAAATTATATTAAAACATAAATAATTAAATATATAATTTAATAATAATAATTAAAATAAAAAATATGGTATTTATTAAATTATTGTATTGTATTCTATAATTTAAAAAAAAATTGTGTATCCCTGCACTCATTTCATATCGCATCTGCATCCGCACCTCGTATCCATGCAACATTAATTTTGTAAAAATTACTATGTTTCTTTTCATAAATCATACCTTCTCTATCCCCTTGCTAAATCTATATGTCTTCTCTTCTCCACAATTCTCTCTCCTTCCTTCAATCAATCTTCTCGGATCTGCACTTGTGGCCGCACAAAGCATGAAGCTAGCATATTACTATTTTTACATTAAATCACTTATGTGTTTTCATTATATCACTAATACTTTTTTTAATTTTATATTAATTTGCATGCACAAAATCAACGGAAACATATAGCAAAACGGAGGGAATAATATTTTTTAGACACAAAAAAATGTAACTCATGTTACATCGACATATAATTAAGTGATTTTAAACATTGAGTCAATCTCTACTCTAGTACCCCGGGCAACTAATTTTTTTTAATATTTAAAGCCTGTTTAGTTGGGATAACGAGGGTGGGAAATGAGAATGAGTGGAGATTAATGAAAATGGATTCTCATTAATAGTGATTGATATTATTTATTATATATGAATAAGATCATAAAAATATATTAAAAAGAGGATTATCACAGATTTCATAGCGATTACCTCTTAGTGATAGTCATTACCATTTCCATCTTAAATTTATATCAACATCGTCTTAGAATTATTTTTGCTAAAACAGTTACAATTCGCATGTGCATACAATTCCAAAATATACGTATTCATCAAATAAAAAGTAAAACCTCATTGTTGTGTATGATTTGTGAAGTATCTCACATTTATAGAATTTATTACTCCCTCCGTCCCTAACGAATTTGCACCCATATGAGTACATGTGGTTTAAGAAAAATATATTTTTTAAATAAAATAATGGTACGTAAATTGATGTTTCTTATTTTAGTAGAGTGCAAATTAATTTTGGACAATCTAAAATAAAAGTGTGCAAATTAATTTTGGAGAAGGGAATATTTTTTTGAGTGAATATATTTTTATTTTTTTAAATTAAAAAAAAAAATAGTGACTCGTGGAGACTGGCAGAGGAAATTGTTTTCACATAAAGAAAATAGTCAACCATAATAACTAACATCACACGTCTTTCCTCTGCTTCTTTACCAAAATGACTCCTCGTCTCTTCTACCCACTTTCACTGTAAAAACAATAACTATTTACTTAATTACCGCTCCTCATCACTGTCAGCTCGTCCTATCACAGCCCACGTTCTTCACGATTTAATCTCCGTATCCACCAATAGCATTCTTCTCCCTTTTTTCAAGATCCGAATTTGGGTTGAAGAATCATCTGAGAATCAACAGAATCATACCCTTTTCTTTACCAGGTTTGGATATTTTCTTGTTTCATTTGGGTTCATTGGAATCCTTTTCTTTTTTTTTTTTTTTTTTGCCTCCGTGTATTTGGTTTTTAAGTTAAGACTTGATTTATCATAGCGTCGTTCGATTAGAACCCGGAGGTTCGTGTTTTTGAATTTCGAAGAAGAAGGTTTTCTTTATTGGTACTTGAATTTCGACTGATCTGATGTATGAGTGCTATGTGTTTGTTAAAATTCCCAAGTGATGTTTGAGTGTGTTAACGCACAACAAGATGAATATATAGGAGCCCTGGATGCGTTGTTCTTATGAGATATGTTTTGATTATGATTTTGTAAACCCACTACAAACATGAGATCATCTGTATAACATCAGAAATGGTTGATACGTTCGGCAATTTTGTTGATCTTTGTTCAATTGTGTTTTCTCTATTCTTGCTTCAGCTGTTTAGAGTTTCTTTGTTTGGTTTCTGTTCTTGATCAACTAGAAAAATCTGTTTATATCCCAAAATTAGGTAGGCCCAGAGAATTATGGGGTTCATTCTTTGAAAATTACTGACCAACAAATCAGGCTTTTTAATCACTTTATGGAGAAGATGAGTTATACTTATATAGCATAGCCTGAAATTTTTATTGCAGTCATTGACGTGGGATTTGGAATGACAAGTGTGAATCTTGATACGGATGAATTTATCAAAAAGTTTTACATTCCTAGCTATATACTTAAGCCTGAATCGAATGATCATTGCGCGCCTTTTGAGCCCATATGCCCTGTTCTAGTATTCATCAACTCAAAAAGTGGTGGTCAGCTCGGCGGCGATCTTCTCATCACATATCGGTCCATACTAAATGAGAAACAGGTGAAATCAACTACTCCCTCCGTCCCAGAGCAATTTGCAAGGGAGGAGGGGCACATAAATTAAGAAAAAGTAGAATAAAGTAAAAAAAAGTAATGTTTTGAGGGTTAATTTGGTAAAATTTTATGTAAAAAGTGAAAAAGTTAGTTGGATTGAGTGTAATGTGGGCCCAAAAAGTGAAAAAGTAATGACATTTTGTGTAAATATGTAGATATTGTGAGGGTGAAGTTTATAAAAGAGTTTCCTTTTTTGGGTCTGCAAGTTCCTTTGGGACGTCCCGAAAAGGAAAACTTGCAAGTTCCTCTGGGACGGAGGGAGTATTACTTATAGTTTCTGTTAGTTTCCATTAGTACTAGCAATTCTCTTTACGCGGCTGATCTCCCTGATTTGTAGGTTATCGATTTAGGCGAAGAAGCTCCAGATCAAGTACTCCGTAGGGTTTTTCTCAATCTTCAAAAGCTCAAGAGTGATGGTGATGAAATTGCTCTTGAACTTGAACAGAAGTTAAAATTGATAGTGAGTGGACAAAATAAGTGCATCTTTACTTTTTTTGACTTTATACCTTAAAACCTTTTGAATGTAAAGCATCTGATAGCTGTGGCATATAAGGTTGCAGGTGGAGATGGTACAGCTGGATGGCTTCTTGGGGTGGTTTCTGATCTGAAATTGTCTCAGCCACCACCAATTGCTACGGTGCCTTTGGGAACTGGAAACAATCTCCCATTTGCATTTGGTTGGGTATTGAAAAAAAATCTAAAATTAGTTTTTGTTTGTTGATTTCATACTCATCTAAAGTACTTATTCTTAAATTTTTATTTCCGAGTGTACAAATGTGGGCTCTAATGTTTCTTGTGCATCAGATATCAAGCACTTATTTTTAAAGCTTTGCATGTCAGGGTAAGAAAAATCCCGGAACTGATCGTAATGCTGTCCTCTCATTCTTGAATAAAGTGCAGAATGCAAAAGAAATGAAGATAGACAGGTATTTTCCACTCAAAGTCGATGAAATGTGAAGTTTAATCTTGCTTATGTTTTATGGTTTCCAAATATATCTAGACCTAAGAATGCTTCTTTATATACTATATAGTTATCATTACTTCAAAACACTTTATTGGATAATAGGATTAGAGACCGTTAATTTGCTACTCTAGGCATTAGCTTGCTTTTCGGGAACATTAATTGGAGACAAAAAAAAAATTGTCTTCTGTGAAAAAAGAAGTACTTAAACCATGAACATCGCTAGCACGTCTCAAGTGAATTTTGTTTTGTTTTTCCAAATTGATGTGGCTTATCTCCCATCTTCTATAACTCGATGAGTTTTAGTTCATTAACTTGCCATGCATTTTTAAACAAACTAAGTGAATATCTTCAGTTTTCATCCTGATTGTGCAACAACTTTTCATTGTGTACCAGTTGGCATATTCTGATGCGGATGAGAGCAAAGAAAGAGTGTTGTGAACCAATTCCTCCTCCGGATCCTCTGGATTTGCCACACTCTTTGCATGCATTCCATCGTGTTTCTTCTACTGATGATCTCAATGTGGTAAGAAGGCTTTTGAAACAAGCACGTGCTTATCTGTTCTCACTGTTTCATGACTCAAAACATGTTATACTAATTGTTGAAGAATTTGCATCTCAAGTTTCACTTTTCAACTTATGTAAAATGCTTCAGGAAGGTTATGACACGTTCCGTGGAGGATTTTGGAACTACTTCAGCATGGGTAAGAAAAAACAGTTAATACTTTTCAGTGACAGCAACTAATGCATATTAGTGATAATAACCAATACATTTTAGTAAAACAACTAATGTCATTTTAAATTACACTTACACCTGGTGCATACAAGTCAAGATTAGCTATGTTGTGTAATACTATAAAGCGTTCCTATCATGCATTCTGTCAACTCTCATGAAAAACGAATTATCACCACAACTGACACCTTGCTTTTTTTTTTGTGTTGTTCAGGAATGGATGCACAGGTTTCTTATGCATTCCACTCAGAGAGAAAGCTGCATCCTGAAAAATTTAAAAATCAACTAGTTAATCAGGTATATTGATGGTATCTTAATCTTTGTTAATTTCTTTTTCTGAAACAATATCAGATCAGATGTTTCTTTGCTGCATTCCAGAGTACGTATGCAAAGCTCATAGGCACGCAAGGATGGTTTTTTGCTTCCCTCTTTCACCCTACTTCAAGGTCGGTTTATATTTCTAATAGTGTTTTTGCTCATCTTTCTTTTGTGTCTATTATAAGACAGGAATTGAATGTTTTGCAGTAGTTTAACAAATTATATTTGAAGTGAGCCATGTTAACTATCTGTTTCTGATGACGTTTCATTTTCTGACCGACGCTGAACTGTTGTGGTGCAGGAACATTTCTCAACTTTGCAAGGTTAAGATAATGAAAAAACGTGGTGATACTTGGCAAAACCTCGATATTCCTCACAGGTACACCACTTATCTGCTATGCAGAAACTCAGCTTATTTCTGATGGTAGATCATATAATAGTTTAAACAATGGCTGTGAATTTTGGCATTCTGATCCTAGAGGAACAATATGAAATCATAGTAATGTGTGTTTTGCTAAAATACAGCATCAGGTCAATCATATGCCTCAATTTGCCAAGTTTTTCTGGTGGACTAAATCCATGGGGAACTCCAAATATTAAGAAACGTCGTGATGTAAGTAGTCTTCTTCGAAAACATGTCTCGTATATCTATCTGCCCCCCCCCCCCCCCTTTTTTTGACTATGACTAATGGGGTATTTGGTTCGAAATTCCTCAATGAGAATGAATATGGGCAATTTTGGTGCTTAATAAGAGTAAAAAAATGGTCAATTCGCCTTCATGAGATTCAAAAAATGTTAATTATTACCTCATGTTGACTAAATCACTCCCATCAATAATCATTTATCCTCAATCATTTCATTGTTCCTCAACCAACAGTCATTTTATGTCTCAACATATTTCAGGATTAAACAATAAGCAACAATGTAATCACTATAATAACAACCATTCATCCGACATATCTCTTTAGTTACGGGGGTGTAGAGAGAAAAGAGAGACTCGTTACCATTCTCATTGAAAAATTTGAACCAAATGTCCTCTGAGTTCTACAACTCTTGTTTATTTGCAGAGAGACCTGACCCCGCCTTTCGTAGACGATGGCCGTATTGAGATTGTGGGGTTCAGAGATGCCTGGCACGGCCTAGTTTTGCTCGCTCCGAACGGGCATGGGAGGCGTCTTGCACAGGTTTTAAATTCTGAACCTGAAATGTAACTCATTGGCTTGAGCCATTTTATCAACTTATTCTTCTTCTTGTACGTAGGCACACCGTATCAGATTCGAGTTCCATAAAGGTGCAACTGACCATACGTACATGAGGATCGATGGTGAACCATGGAAACAGCCTCTTCCAGTCGACGATGAAAATGTGGTCGTAGAAATCTCCCATCTTGGCCAAGTCAAGATGCTTGCTGTCCATGATTGCAGATCGAAAAGTGTTCTTGATCCTTCATCTACAGTCGATCACGATCACATTGACGAAAAGGACAGTGACCTCGAAGACGAGTCCATCGGAGAAGAGTGGAGAAAATTCGGGGCAGCAGACACCTTCAAGATTCCAGATGGGATTGACATATCACAGCTCAGTTAACTCTGTAACTAATTGCATTAATCGTGTTTTAAATTTGTCAAAATACCTCAGTGTTGTTCATTTGATTTTTTTTCTCTATTAGAAGCATGCAACGTGATGAGCGTGATATTGGGTTTTCATGGCTCTACTTTTAATACGTTTGAAGTTTGTTGATGCTCTAAATAGCTCAGATTTAGATCCAGAACTCATTTTAGAGTTAACATGAGGGAGTGTTTGGTGGATATAAGTTGTTTAAGAGTTTATAAGTTGTTTAAGGCTCTATTTGGATTTGAAATACGTGAATTTCACACACATATAATCATTCTCGCTATGAATTTACAAAAAATTTAAATTTGAGTTATGTTTAAAATAGGAAAATTTTAAATCCTCTTCTAAATCATGTCATTTGAAATTCCCCACTCTACCCCTTTTCTTTCCTTCCCTATCTCTCCTTACTTTTTCCCTTCTCTCTCATCTCTTTATAATTTTTAACTTAAAATATATATTTTTTTATATATATATATTTTTTAAATCCATTTATTTTCAAATTCATTCATCCAAATAAAGCCTAATAATTTATAAGTTGTATTAGAGTCTATAGTAAAATAAGATGTCCAACAGCTTATAAAATCTTCAAATAAGCATCCTTACATTTTATAAGCTACAAAAAAATATATTAGAATATACTAATTTATTTTTCTCACCACTTCTATCCCACTCACCCACTTCACTCCGGACCACACCACCACTCCTCAACCCCTACTTCAACATAATAAAAAAATTAAATTTTTTTAAAAAGTATGATAAATTATCAAAAAATTTATATATTATATTAGCTAAATACTTTCAACAACTTATAAATTACATAAAATAACTTCTTATAAACTCTTTAAATAACTTGTAAGATGTTTAAAATAAATTTAGTAAAACGCTTTCTAAGTTAATCGAGATGTCAATATTGTATCACACAGATTAGAGTCAGCTTGCTCTTATCCTAGTACTCATTATTTGATCGAGCCTCCGATAGGTGACTCTCCTAATAATATCTACTGCTCGGGCAGAAAGTTCCTTTTGTAGGCAGACAAATATTGCAGATAGATACAGCTTGGAAAAGTTAATATCAAATGTCGCAAGGCTTTTACAACACAGTGTTACACAACATCAATTTTAACCAAAGTGTTATATTACAAGAAATTATGAATTATTACGCAAGAACATTATGAACAAAATTTAAATATTGTTCTTCGATCAACTAGAATCCAAACTCTTGCTACTTGCTGCAAACTCTATGGCATAATCTCCCTTAACTTTGGAGATCTAACTCTTTAATTTACGAAGGTTCCCACGACGGGAGTATATACCTGGGATGTTAAGGTAACAGAAACCAGAGATTCAACGTACAGCAGATGGGAACTCCCCCATGCATTTAGTGACAGCCTCGTTGGCTTTTGAAGATGCAGCTCGCTCTTCTTTTTTCTTTCTCTCTCTGAAATTTAGATCCATTACAAATGTTAAAATCATTCGGAACAGATATTGATCAGAGTAAGGCGATTAAAGGCATAATCAACTTTCGAAGAAGGAAAATGCAACACTGCCATTGCAAATGTTAAAATCATTCGAAACATGGGGATGCATCTTGATCAATATTCTTTATCACAAAACGCTATTTACAAAATAATTTGAGAAGTCAGTTTCTTTTAGCATTAAGAAGATGAGGTGGAGCATTATAATGTAGTTTGGATATCAGTCTGAAAGTACAGAGTTGAAATTATCACCTGTCGACATACTCCTTTAACAGCTCTTTTGCTTGAACCAACTTAGAAAGCAGATTACGGTAGACGTCAAGGTCTCGATCAACACTTTTCTTATTAACATTTAGAGCAGCACAAAGCTGTGGATTCATCAAAAAGACCATCAACATTAGAAAACTAAAACAAAGTTTGCCAGATACAGGAAAGAAAGCACTGATTTCTTACCGCTCATTTTCTCTTTACATGATTAAACTATAGAAAACAAGCATAGAGGTGGTTTATTAGAGATACATGAAACAAGATTTTGGAATCTACGTCCAGGCATTTGCTTATTTCTTTTGTTTCCTAGACATGAGACAATAACTATCCACACCTATGGCCACATTGGACTTTACAGTACAGTCAAGCCAACTCCTCTGATACCAAACATCAAGTTGGCTTCACAGAATCCAGGGAAGTTACATAAATTCAAATTTTACCTTCTCTAAGATAGTAGGGTCAGTTGCATTTGATAACTCAAGTAGGCGGAATAGACCAACAGCAAAGAACCGGCTGTAGCTGAAACTTCCCTTGCTCCCTGCTCTTTCTGAGATGTCCTTAAGAATGCTTTCAACTTCCCCTTCTCTAGATGCGAAATCTACTAAAGAACTGGCAGACTGAGAACGGGCCCACTCTTCTAATTGCTGTGCATCAGCCCTGCAGCAAAAAGCTTGCTTAATACAGAATATTAGCTGCTGGAAACATCTACCTATATATATGTATATATGTGTGTAAGCATGTGTAAACACTAAATGATTATTTCACTATCTAATTTAACTGCATGTCACACTTTTTTAACACATAAAAGTGTTAATTAAGTGAACTATGTGACATCAGCTCTATGAAGATACCTTTTAGATGTAAGCATAAATCATATATCAGAACTGAACTGAGATCCTACCGTTTTTTTCCAGAACAGCTGAATTTGCCAGCATTTCAATCATGTGAATATATATCAAATATTAGTTAAAGAGTATCGTAGACGAGCCTGTATTGGGCAGGGTCCTCTTTAAGAGCCTTAATATAAGCTTTGAAAATGGCCTCTCTATCTTCATCACTTGGGTAACCCTCCATGAGTTGATCATACACAGTAACAAAACCGAGGGCAAACACGGGATCATACCGGTACGACTTCTTGTACCTCATCAGATGCTGTTGTACAATCAGCTCTTGTAATACTGTGTTGTATATACTCGGAATTGGTCGCTTATATGCATTCAAGAAATTCAACTTAGTTTCAGCAACTGTAGGTGGGTCTGGAAGCAGTAAGTACAGAAAAAATGTTCAGGAGCAATTAAAAGAGCTAGACATAGATTGTGAAATCAGTGAAAGAAACAAAATTATTATTTAGAGATGAAAAGAGGGTTAATTGGAGAATATATAATTTTTAACCACAAAATCTAGTTGTTGTATTTGAATAATTAATGATCTGGTCTATTTCCATTGAGGGTTAGTAACTACCAACTCTATCAAGGTACAATGACTTGAAGCACACTTAAGGATGAAGGAGTCAATGAGGTGAAAACTGTAAGATAAAAGGTGCAATTCTTGCTCAAAATCATGAGGGGACACACTTAGCTTATCACATCCAACTATGAGACTTGTTTCGAATCTCGTTCTAATACTCCAGCTATAAGGCATGGGAATTAATCAGGCCATATCATAGCTCACATTGCTTTAATGATCAGGAAGACTCGTGTAACCTCTTTACTCGTGACATTATAGTCCAAGATTTGAAATTTTTTCAATCAATGTAACAGCTATTTCGCTTTCATTTCTTCTAATCTTTCTTTCCAATTTCCAAATGTTAAAATAGAGCTCCAAATCAGATTGAGATAGCAACCAATAAACCATATCCTCTATCCTTGATACAATAGGAAAATCACAACTCCGAATAAACCATAAGCCACTGGATCTCTACGTTTGATTTCAAAAAAAGCAACTAATCTGTACTACTACATACTGAACAAGAAATGAATAAGATAATAATATTACTATTGCTGATGCACGATTTAAGCTATTTACTTAAAATAAAATCGTAAACGATACCCAATATAAGCATTGCATTATCAAATACATCCCCAAATTCACAAAAGCTCGAGGCACTTACCTGTCTCAGTTGACATGCACCGAACAATCACGGCAGAGCGCGAGCTCCCGCTCTTAAACTTGCTCGAACTAAAAGGCAAACGGAGCCTAAAACCATTGAAATTCGAAGCTAAACAACTGTGCGCAGAAGGAACTTTGAATTTCCTATCGGTTGATTGAGTTATTGCAGCAAACGATACCGAAGCTACGACCGCCATTGTTGATAGAAAATCGAAATCCGCAGCTTATCCTGAAAATTAGAGGGGAAAACGGTTTTCCATTTTCGAAGGAAAATCAAATGGAGAAAGTGAGGAGTGAGATTTCAAGGGATAATCAGGCTAAGGTTTTTCGATGTCAAGAATTATCCAATTACAGTCCGACACGTGTGTTGTCGTTGTGAGCTGACCCCTCGCTCTCAGGGATCCTAGTTTATGTGTGGTTTAGGTTTCAGGTCTGTGTATGGGTGGTAAACTAATCCTTGTCTATTAATTTTAATTTTATTTGGATATTGATTATGATTTACATAAAACCATTAAATTTGATATAATTATCACATCAATATAGAATTTTTTTTAAAAAATTGTTAGGTAATTTGGCCCCGTCACCCTTGGTGTGGCGGGTATAGGTATCATTGTCGTCCTGCCCAACCCGACCCACCACTTTTTAACCCATTTACATTATGAAATTTTTAATATATAAAATATATATAACATAATATATTATTATTTATTAATATTCATAGTATAAATAAAAACAAATTTATTTAATAAGGCCTTAGTTTTGTATGCAATAGGTGCGCCGTGCAACTCTAGTTCATTTTCTAAAGGTTACAGAAAATACTATTGAAAAGTCACACATGTTATTACCAAGGTTGAAAATATCGGTATCGATAGAAATATCGAAATCTTAAATTTGTGGAAATATTGATGGATATATCGATATCGAATATCTTTAACGGTAAATTTAAAAATTATAAAAAAAATTAAGAGCAAACATTTAATACATAAATTTAACAAAAGAATTTAAATAAATTTTATAGTTGTGACAAGTTTATATATACACTATTTTTTTGGAGTTTTTCCCAAAATTCATCAATATTTTTTCGATGTCTAACAATATTTGGTTTAATTTGTGGAAAAAATAAGCAATATCAATATTACAGACCGATATTTTTTATTTTTTAATGAATTATGGAAATATGGTTTCTACCCAATATCGATATCGGTGACTACAAAAAATTGATATATCGGGAAAATATCGGGATATTTTCATCCTTGGTTATTACTGAAAAGTGTATCTTTAATGGTGTGTAACTTTTCAGTTATAATTTTTGTAACTTTTCAAAATACATTTGAGTTGGCATGGTGCACCTAGTGCACAAGAGACTTAATCAGTATATTTGAAACCAATATATAAACATAACTAGTCATTCTCCCGTGCGATGCACGAATTGAATATTATAAATTTTAAATAGAATATTTGAAACCATTATATAAACATAACTAGTCATTCTCCCGTGCGATACACGAATTGAATATTATAAATTTATATAAAATTACGGATACAATGAACTGTAATAGATAACATTTAAATTAAATAAAATATAAACATTGATAGGATTAAGTATGTTTGATCTAATACTTTTAAATAAAATATTACTTTACCGACCAAAGAAAATGTAAATTAAATTTATTTTATCAATCTACCGATTAATTTTATTAAAATTCTTTTTTATTATTATTTAAATATGAAAAGATTATAATTTATTATCAACCTGCCTTGGAGGACCTCCCTTCTCAGCGATTGGTAGGTGGCGGACGCTTCGGTATAGGCCGAAGCTCGCCCGTCGTGCGGACTTGGTCCCTCCGCCATTTTGGCCTTCCCAGCGCGTTCCCGGTGTTGGCAAGCTTGAGTCGAGCTCGCCTCTTGCTCGGTGGGAAGGTCGCTATATTGCCCCGGGTCTAGGTGCCCTGGGTTGGCCTCGTCTGTTCCCTGGCCTCATTGGCTGGAGCTCGCCGAGGTTCCAGGGCGAGCTCGTCGAGCTGCCTTTGTTGCAACCTCTGCAGGATTGCAATTGTGCGTTGGAGCTCGTCGGGGTTGTTGGCGAGGTCCCTCAAGGCGGGGTTCAGCTCCTCCTGAGTCATTGAAACTAGTTGGGGAGGTCGCGGGGCGTTGCTCTTCTGGGGAGCTCGGCGCGAGGTCTCCCCCTCGGCCTGGTCCTGGTTGCCTCCCTTCCACCTCCTGGTAGTCGCCGAGGCTTATTCCTTAGGCATTTTGGGGTTTCGCAGGGGGAAGGTCGCCGAGGTTATCAAAGAAGACCGCCGAGGTTGTCGACTCCCAGCCAGGGTGATTTTGCTCGGGTTTTCGTCTAGCTTTACGTGTAACGAATTATCCAAAATCTGGTTTATCCGTGTATACGCGTGCGTTTGAAAACCTTTTTGGGCAGAATTTATGGGCCCGAAAATCTGGCTTTTTGCCCAAAAATCTGGGTTTTTGTTCAAGGAGTGAAAATATATGTGTATCTTCAAGTGTTCTTGAGCTTTGGTCAAGAACACCTTCAAATCTTCAAACCTTCAAACAACTCTCACTATTTGCTCTCAAAAAAAAAAAAAATTGGGTTAGCGGCCCTGCTTCTAGCGCCAAATTGTTGATAGAATTTGCTAACATGTAATCCTATCAAACAATAATCCAAGAAAATATGTTCTTGGATGGGTAATATAGAGAGAGAAAGTAAATGTATGTTATGATTAAGTTCTTGAGAGAATGGTACAAGAGAGACATATTTATAGGTGTGCAAGTGTGTGATGACACCTTATGAGCCTATCTGACGAGGGTTTGTGACCCTCGTCTTGGTCCATCACCATGCCACCTTTACAATGCTTCGTCCTACTACATATATATGCCCTATTTATACACTTGTGGCTCCGATCCCTGAGCTAGGCGAGCTTCGTTACCTTGTGTTGATTTCGGGGCAATGTAGCATTGGACTCTTGCTTGGTCTCTCTGGATAGGGGCGAGCTTCCTCTCGAGTGGACAAGCTCGCCTGCAACCCTCTCTCTCCAGGTGTAAATGGTTGTGGGCCTTAGCCTATCAGGAGCCTGGGCGAGGTTCCTGCCTACTTCGCCGAGCTTCCCCGTGTTGGTCCTGATCCAGATTGATGGCGTAGCTTCTACACAAGCTGACGACCTTCTTAGCCTTGAGATAATTCCGTGATTATCCTTGGATAGTTCGTCTATCAACACATATATAATTTTCTTATTTGTTTAAATATAATAAAATATTTTGTTTATTTTTTAGACAATATAACTTTTAATTTATTATTTTCTAATTTTAATTTATTTTTGTAATAATTCAAACATTTAAATTTTAAAAAAGATGACTAATTTTTTATAATTATATGTGTTTTCTAATTAATCTTATATTTATAATATTAATAATTTTATATATTTTATAATGTGAATGTTTATTGGATGATGAGTGTGTATTTATTTGTCTATATTATTTTTTGGGCAGGGACAAATTATTCGAAATTTAAAATTTAAAAAATATGATAAATAATAATTTAATTTGCCAAAATTCAAAAAATTAAATTAAATTATAATTTACAAAAAGGTGGTGAATTATTTTACATTGAAGGTTTTTTTTTTTTACCGTTTAATTACGTTATGTTATCTTTTCTTCTTTTGAGGAAAAGTAAAGCTTTACCTATGATATTGATTTGTCAGTAAATAACTTATTGGTAGTGTGAATAAAAAGTAGTATATTATTCTATTAATGCATTATAAAATCATATTAGTTTGTTACCAATATTATACTTATTTTAAAATTATAATTTAAAGGAAAAAAAGCGCAATTAATAAATATTAATATCATGCAATAATTTTCTTTTAAAATAAACCAATATTTTTTCTTTTCATTTTTTTACTCAACAAATATTTAAAGGAAAAAATATTATTTTATTATTACATTATAAAATCACATTAGTTTGTTACCAATATTATACTTATATTAAAATTATAATTTGTAGGAAAAAAATAAAAGAACAATTAATAAATATTAATGTCTCCTAGCCTATGTAGCAGACATCAGTGTGCAATTTACTAATTTTTTTAATTAATTTGAATTTAGTAATACTTACCCAAAGCCTAATTATGTATTAGGCTCAAACACTTAATATTCGTTCATAAAGTAGTACATGAAACTTATAAATCAAATCGGACAAAATATTTGTTTATTTTAGAAAGAAAATTATTGCATGATATTAATATTTATTATTTGTACTCTTTTATTCTTTTCCTTTAAATTATAATTTAAATATAAGTATAATATTAAATTGGTAACAAACAAATGTGATTCTATAATGCAGAAATAAAATAATACCTTTTTTCCTTTAAATATTTGTTGAGTAAAAAAGGCAACATATTTGTTTATTTTGAAAAGAAAATTATTGCATGATATTTATATTTAATAATTAGTTTTCCCTTTAAATTTATAATTTTAATATAAGTATAATATTGGTAACAAACTAATGTGATTATATAATGCATTAATAGAACAATACTTTTTATTCACATTACCAATAAATTATTTACTTGCAAATCAATATCACTGAAACCCATCCATCTAATTAGGAATATATGCATAATATTTGTATTAAATAAGTCGTTGACTTATTATTGGATAATTTCTATTTGGGTCCGTTAAAAAAAATATTTTTTAAAGTTTATTATAAAAAGGGACAAGTGAATGAATGATCAATATTAGTAAATATTAATAAATATATAGTGAAATATTGCGCCTATCCATTATATATCTATCTATATATATATGGACTGCAAGTGATTAATTCCATTCATAAATCAAATTACTTGTTGCACCATGTCTTTTCTCACAACTTTTACCAATATTTTTCTTGGTGTTTTCATAGCTTAAACACAGTTTGCAGCTGCTAATTTTAATACATACTACAACTATCTATGGGGAGGCAAACATTTCTCAATTGATCCTCAAGGAAATAATGTCCAACTTCTCATTGATCAATCCTCAGGTAATTAATATGCCAACACATGTAACCCCTATAAGGATTTTAAATTTGGGAATATACTTTTCTTCATATCTCAAGTTTATACGATATCAATTTTTAAAATGTGTCAGTTCATGCAGAGCTTTGTCATGGATCCTTTAAATTGATCAATAAGAATAAAAAAGATATATATATATACATATGCACATGTGTCACATATTATTACAATTAAAAGAATTATTGTATGCTACACAAATTAAACAATATATTATTTTTGTAATAGGTGGCGCTGGATTTAAATCGAAGTTGGAATAAGCATCAGGGGTGTTCCATATAAGAATGAAGATACCAGTGCAGAAAACAGGCGGAGTTGTTACGACATTTTACGTAAGATGAACAACACTTTTAAAAAATAAATGCTAGATTATTTCACGTCTCGACCATAATTATAATAACTTCGATATTTTCTTTTTCTACAGTTAACAACAGCCCCAGATTTTCAGGATCCTTCCTTTAATCATTTTGAAATTGATTTTGAGTTTCTTGGCACTAATGGCATTTTACAAACCAATGTTTATGATAACGACGGAGGACATCGAGAGCAGAGCTTTAACCTTTGGTTTGATCCGTCAAAAGATTTCCACACTTATGAATTCCTCTAGAACTCTAAGTTAATTGTGTACGACTATATATATATATATATAAATGTAGTTTTAATTCTCTCATATTTTGAATCATAATAATTAATCTTTAATATATGTGGTATTGCAGATTTAGGATCGATAATATCCCAATAAGAGTGTTTAGGAACAACAAAGCAAGTGGAGTACCATTTCCACGTATACCAATGCGCATTTTAGCAAGTATATGGGATGCCAAATGGGCCGGCGCGGTGGATTGGGCCAAAGGCCCATTTGTGGCCCAGTTTCAGTATTTCGATTTCAATGCATGTGCGGCCCAAAACAATGCTCAAGACATACTTAGATGTGCTTCCCAAGGTTATTTCTGGAACCAGCCACGTTTTTGGGATATTAATGATAATGAAAAACAGGCAATGAAGTTCTACAGAAATCGTTACATGAGTTACGATTATTGTTCTAATCCTTCGACTAGAAAACCAGAATGCTCGTTTAATAATTGAATACCTATGTTATGTATGTCAGCTTGATTATAAATATATATGATTTGATTCTCTCTCTAAAAGTAAATACTTCCTCTACCGCCTTATAAGTTGCTCATATTTATTGGACACTAATATTAGGAAAGGTATAAAAATATTGATAAAGTACATATGATGTGATGGAGAAAAGTGAAAAAAATATTGAAAATAATAATAAAGAAGTGAATAGTAATTTTTTTAAGAGATAAAAAAACAAATGAACAATATATAATGGGCCGGAAGAAGGTAAAATGAACAACTTATAGTTGGACGGGGGAATATATATCACATAAATCGATCAAGAAAGCACTTAAAATTGGAAAAATAGAAATAATTTGTGGAGCAATTTTTGTGATCATGTTCTCACCGCGAGAATCACTCTTCGTACATGGAATTCTCCGAATAGTCCACTATAATACAAGGTTAATCGTTTGAATGTCCTACAACTTGTCACGAATTTTAAATTTGGTCCACATGGATTACACATTTTAACATTGGTCATGTAAGTATGAAAATATTTTAATTTTGATCATTTTACAAATTTACAGGACCAAAATCACATTTTCATTTTAATTTTAAATTTGTAAAAGGACTAAAATCAAAATATTTTCAAACTTACAGGGTAATATCAAAATGAAGATCAAATTTAAAATGAAGACAAATTATAGAACTTAAAACTTTTTAATCCAAATTTTTAAATATTCTCACATTCTGAGTCCGTTTTCAAAAAATTAAACAAATTTTAGGCAATTTTCTTTAAGAAACATACATCCTAGAAGGATCTAGTTGACAATTTAAAACATAAAGTTGACCGAGTCAAAACCGGGCCAATAGAGGTTAGACAGAGTCGAGTATGAACTCAATTGAGTTGAGCCATGTGAGGACTAAATTGAACCAGTGATCAAAATGACTCGAGCCAGTATTGGTCCCATGAAGCAACGGGAGAATTGTACTTTTGATCCCACAAGACACACACTCATTTCAAAATAGTCCCAATCATTTAGACTCACTAAAAAATGCACCCAATTTAATCACTAAGATTGCAACTGGCAAGCTTTTTAATCACTAATATACATTACAACATATGTCCCAAAAAGTAATTGCAAAACAAATTGCCCTAAAAACTACAATAATTGCAGCAAACAAAAGAAAAAATCAAGGTTGTTAACTAGAAAAATCAACAAATAATGTGGATCTCAAACTCATCGAAAATTTAATGGATCTGGAAAGGTCAAACAAAAAATATCTTCAAATTATCTCTATTTTCACTATCCCAAAATGAAAAAATAGTCCATAATAAAGTTCATAATAAGTTTATTATGAGTATTGTCACAACAATTATAATTTGAAGATAAAATGAGTGGGCAGGAGAAGTTTATTTATAAAAAACAAAGTCTATAATAATTCAAGACACCAACTTCCTTTTTTTTTAATTGCATAAAGTAGAGTATTGGTACAACTTCTACATCACAAGATGTAATATCTGAACATATCAAAACATAACTCCAATCTACCCAAAAACCCACTTAATAATTTTTTCAAAAAATAAAAAATCTAACCACACAGTTTATTAATTAATGACATATTGCTAATCCACACCATTAATAGTAACAGTACAATAAAAATTTAATTAATACGAGAATTCACACAGATTTAAGTTAATCAAGAAACCAAATAGAGAAGAAACTAATTGCTCCCAAAAAAAAAAAACACACACACACACACACAATACAGAACCTAATTACAACCTAAAAAAATACCTAATTACAACCTAATTAAGCTATAATATGGCTACACAATACACAAATCATACTAATAAAAAAAACAAATACGTAATTAAATACATTCATACTAGATGATACACATACATACATATATATATATATATATATATAGCCAAACTCTATTTAGTAGGGCCCCAGCAAATGAGGTGCATAATTTTCTCAGCCTTCTCAGCTTCCCTTATTCTCCTCACATCATATTCCCTACAGCCATTGTTGGGCTTCCTCACATCCTCTGCCGCCGCGGCGCCGCCGTAAGACCATCTTGCACGGCCAGGATTGGGTTGTTCCGTGGCGGAGTTGGGCGGAGGAGACTTCATACCGGCAGTAACAAAGGAATTGGGCACATATGAAATGTGATATACCACGTGTTGTATATATATGAAGAGGAGTAGTACAATATTATTTGTGTGGTGTAACAACGCAAGAAAAGAAAACAAGGGGTTGTGGCCACATGTTTTGCAGAAGTCTTGAGCCGCTTATGCACTAACCACCACAATTAATAAAAAGACAAAGTGGCCACTCATGAGTGAGATAGTTTGATGGTCGCCTGAAACTTTGTGGAATTATTTTGAGGCTATATTTTTCCATAAGAAGTGGCACTATATTAATTATTATACTAAAATAATAGATAAAAAAAATAGAAATATTGTGGAGCTCAAATTTTTGTTTGTGAATATAAATTAGGGGGCGTTTGGTATAAAAAAATTCAATGGTAATGAGAGTGATGATACATATATAGTAATTATAGATGAGAACAAATGAAGTGCACAATATTAATTTTCCTCCTAAATAAGGTAATCATTACCCCCATTTGATTACTCTCATCTCATTCTATAGCCATCCTCTTCAATCAATTTCACATACCCTACACAATCAATAATTTTTATTTTTGTCAACTTATTCCAAAATTGGTGCACAACACTAATGATGTAACCACCATGAATACAAACTCTCATTCAACATATATAAGGGTAAAGAAGAAAAATAAAATTTTATTTCAATTACCATTGAAAAATTTGAAACAAGCGCCCACTTAGTTTTTAAATAAGGAATGGAAAAAAGTTTTTTGAAAAAAAAAGTGAATAATAATTTCATGACGGTAAAAATAATATTTATAACAAAGTATTGAACACATTTCATGGTGAAATTAACTAAAAGACGAGTTATTTTTAATTAAAAAGTAACTTTAACAATTACTTATTTTAAAAGCTGAATGAACTTTTGGATATGAATGATTATCTCTTATTTTATATTGTTTGTAATTAAAGATGAAAATGTGTCAATATTTTTTCGATACATCTATGATATATATATATATATTTTGTAATTATCGATATCAATATTGAATAAAAATGATATTTTTATAATAGCTATAAAAAATAAAAAAATATCAATAAATATTGCTATGCAATATCATTAATACTTATTTTTTCACAAACTAAACCAAATATTGAGAAAATATCGATGAATTTCGAAAAAAATCTAAAAAATAGTGTATACATATAAAGTTATCACAACTGTAAAATTTATTCAAATTCTTTTATTAAATTTATGTAACTGATGTTTGTTCATAAATTTTTATAATTTTTTTTAATTTATCGATATCGATATATCTTTCGATATTTTTACAAATTTAAGATCTCGATATTTTCATTGATACTAATAAGTCTGATATTTTCAACCTTATTCGCAATCACTTTCTAATTGTAACCAAAATTCATCTAATTTTTTTACACTTAGGTTGACCTTTAAGTCTGTTAGATCGAGCCAATTTGTAACGCCTATTTTCATGTCATATTCTCTTTATCTCAATTTTATTTTTTTATTGTCTTAATTTTGTATATATCAGGTGTAAAATATATTTTTTAATAATAATATGTATGACTTTTCAATAATATTTTTATGTAATTTTTGTACACTTAAAAATATAACACTTCTACTTTATAAAAGCACATCTACACTGTCAAATGAAGGATGTGTTTTCAACTATTAATATATAAAGACAAGTACTTTTTTTTAAAATAAAAAATTGAATCACACAATTTTTTTTTAAAAAAAAGTGCTTATCTTTATTCAAATTACAAACATTCGCAAAATTGCAAAACAAGCCTAAAACCAAGGCAATGATTTGTTTGTTGGGAACAAAACAAATAACACATCATTTTTTTCTATTACTATCTTTATTTAGGTTTACTTTTATATTCATGTTATTTAATATAAATAAATAGAGTAAGTTTCTTGTGCACTAGATGCACCGTGCAAAATTCAAATGTAATTTTAAAAAGTTATATCATTTATTACTAAAAAGTTACACAAGTTATTATTAAAAAATTACACCATTAAAGATATATTTTTCTATAATAACATGTGTGACTTTTCAATAATATTTTGTGTAACTTTTAAAAAATGAACATAAATTGTACGGTGCACATGGTGCATACAAGACTTAAGCATATAAATAAAATATATTAATTTAATAATTAGTAAGTCTCTTATGCACCAGGTACATCGTGCAACTCAACTGTATTTTTAAAAAGTTACATCATTTATTATTGAAAAGTCATATGTATTATTATTGAAAAGTTATATCATTAAAAATAATTTTTTTATATATAATATATGTAACTTTTTAGTAATATTTTGTATAATTTTTTAAAAATACACTTAAATTGTACGGTACACATTGTACATACAAAACTAAAACTTTAATAATATTATAATTTTTGCCTCCACCGATCGTATAACGAGAGTAGGAGATGCGACAATGGTAATTTTAACTCCTGTACCACAATATTTGTAGCAGTGAATGGTAAAATAGGTGATAAATACTAAATATACAATGTATTTGTAAGATGGATAAAATAATGATAGTAACGATGTAATTAAATGTTAAAAACAGTTTAATAGAACTTTTTAATACTTCTTTTTTTTTTTTGGAGGAGGTTTTATATGAATTTTTTTTATAAGTTTATCATAAAATTGTTGGTAGAATTTGCTAATTAGGTGAATTATGTGGCTGAATTAACACTGAAATCCTACCAAACAATAATCAAGAAATATGTTTAAGAATAGTCTTGTAGATAGAGAAAGTAGAGAGAAGTAAAGTGTTGTGTATTATGAACTTAGAGAGAGAAAAGTGTTACAATGATCTTATTTATATGTTTGCATGTCATGAGGTGTCACACATTAAGCTTATTTAGCTTAATGTGCTGACAAGTGTCCTTAACACTTGTCATCATGCTTACTATTATTCTCTAATTACACAGTTTTGTCCTACTACATCACTATTAATTTCCTACATAACTATTGGCTTCACTTCGGACTGGGCGAGCTCCCTTGCCTTGTGTTGCTGGGAGGTGTTACTGGTAGTAGGATTGGTTCATTGCTTTTGGTATTAGGCGAGGTTTAAACGAGCTTGCGAGCTTCCCTTCTCCATAGTGTTCACTGGTCAAAAGATGGTGACGTGTCATCTACCACTTGGGCGAGCTACTAGGCGAGCTCACCCTATCCTCATAGCATTGACTGGTCAGAGATGGTGACATGGCTCCTCGTCAACCGGGCGAGCTCTAGGCGAGCTCCTTAGCCTTAAGTTATTTATTTGGTTAATTCTTCCATAATAGTTCGCTTTAGTTCGTCTATCAACAAGAATAGTTTTTAGGTATAATACATTTAATTAGAAGTATCAAAATCTAATTAAGAGTATTAAAAGATGGTGTCAATAATATCCATAAAAGTTACTTTCTCAATTCCACAAGAACTTACAAGGAGGGAGAGACACATATTAAGAAAAAAAATGAAATAAAGTGAAAAAATAGTGTTTTGAGAAATAATTTGATAAAATATTATGTATAAAATAAAAAAGTCAGTTGTACTGAGTGTAATATATGAGTCCAAAAAATAAAAAAGTAATGATATTTTTGTGTAAATATGTGAATTGTGAGGGTAGAGTTTATGAAAGAACTTTCGTTTTTTGATGTGCAAGTTATTGTAATATGTTTTAAAAGGAAAAATCTGTAAATTTTTGTGGGATAGAGGGTGCAACACAAATTATGCAATTGACCAAGATTTTTTATACTTTTGGTGAGATTTTTTTATCAGCGAAAAAATAACTTCTATTGCTCATAAAAAAAAGGGATAACAAATACTCTTTTTAACTAGTTACAACAGTCCCGGTCTAAAAAAATTCAGGAATCCTATTCTATTTTTCAAGAATACATCTCACACTCCTAATCCAATCTTTGAAACAAATCTTATCCATCCTTGAACAACCAACTCGAAGTCAACACCACACTCTATTCTTCAATTTCGTCACAATATCTTCTCCTAATGTTTGTATATTTTGAAAAATGACCTTGTTTCTCACTTTCCATAACAACCAAGTCAAACATTCCCAAATACAACTTAGTACCATTTTCTCTTTACCTCCTTTAATGAGTGAACAAAAGTGTATGAGATTCGTAGAGGGTTTCGACCTTAGTGTCGTCTTAACCCCCACCCACTCACAACACTTCATCCACACATTATATGAAAAAATACATAAAAAAATGACATGTCTCACCGTTTCTTCTCTTTCTTTACATAATAAACACTTCATCTCCGCATCACTTGGAATGATGTTCCTTTTCCTAAGCTTTGAGATAGTAGGCAGTCGCTCCCATAATGCCCTTCAAGAATGCACCCTCACTTTTGTTGAGATTTTTAATACTACTTGTCAAATATTTGTTACTTTAAAATTGTTTAATGATAAGTTTATTATGAACTATTTTCATATAATACTTTCTTTTATTATTTGAAAATTAAACTTAATACAAATTAAATTATCAGTTTTCATTTAATTACAAATTAATCTAGAATTTTAAATATTTATAAAAAAAATCACTAACTTTAGTTATCGCAAATTAGATTTTTTTAGCAATCTCATTTATGCTTCCTTCGTGACATGGTTTGCCATTTTGATACTTCTTTTATACAAATTAATGTTTCGAGCAGTCAAAATATTGCATTAATGTGTTGAATATTTTTCTTTTAGTTTGTACTACAATATATTGCATATTCCCGTAATGTAAACAATTCTTAAAATTTGCACAATCAAAATTTTTATTTCACAATTTTTATTCCTACATATTTTATTTATTATATATAAATATATTTTTTAATTTCTATGCCCGAAAAGTGCAGCAAACTTTCAAGGAACAAAGCTAAAACTACATCTCTATTATAGGAATTCAAAGAATTTATTTATTTAAATGCCTTATATAAATTTATATATTATTTTAAAAAATATTACTCCTTCCGTTCCATAGGTGTTTTCACCTTTGTGATTATAATTTTTTTTTAAAAAGTAAAATGATATGTAAAATTATAATTAAATTGAATATAAAAGTAATATTTTGTGTAAATATGTAAATTTTATAAGAATAAAGTTAAAGTAATAGTATCTATTTATAGGGTGTGCAAATAATTATCAAATAAATAAAAAAAACGTGTAAAAATAATTATGGCGAGTGACTAATTTATTGTGTATATTCCATTGCTATTTTGTTTAAAAAATATGTCACCTCCTAAAGGGCTTCTACGAGGGGATAGTAATAAACAAGACCAACCTTGAAAGTTCCACCCCTGCAAACGGATTTCTTTAATCCAGCGGTGTGTTATCTCATGGTGAAAAGACAACATAGCCATCACAACACACTGCATGTCGGTTAACCATTGCCTCACAAAAGGGGTAGAAAGGTAAATACGCATAGCGCCCACAAAAAGAGCAGCAAAAAACAATCTCCAAAACCAGTGGAAATGCTCCAACCCAACCCACAGATAACACACTATCCACGTTCTCCTGCTCTGGTATATATGTACACGCACTCCCCTCTACATTCAAACGCGCAAATCAACAAACACCTTATCTGCAATACCAAATTCAAAAAAAAAATACAAGACAGATCAGATTAACTCCAGTGACAATGAGCGCAACAAAGTTGATAACAGCAACAAGCGTAGGGGCTGTGGAGGCGCTGAAGGATCAGGGATTTTGCAGGTGGAATCACGCCTTCAGATCTATCCACCACAACGCCAGAAACACACTGATCGCGTCAATTTCTCAGGCGAGGAGCAAGCTTTCTTCCTCTCCTCGTGATGGCGGATCTGCTTCTACAATCGCGCCGGTCTCAAATGGCAGATCGCGAGAAACAGAGGAATCGCTTAGGGAAGTCATGTTGTTGAGCTCCTGGGTTCCCAATTGACAACCGATTTCCCCCAACATTCTAATCCAAGAATGTTTGCTTTTTTCTTTTCCTTTTCCGGTTTATGGTTGTAAATTTTAGAGCAGGTTCTCAGGCACCCATGTTAGTGTGTGGGAGAATTCAAATGTATATAGCTCCAGATTTTAATGCCAATACATATATGGAAACTTTTTTTTATACTTATTTGAATTATGTTGGCTATAAAAGAGGATGCATATTTTTTTTTTATGAAAATTATAACTTTATTATGTCTCACAAGCTTTTTAATTTATCCATTGCCTACAACATGTGAGGTTTAAGGTTAATCATCGCAGCATGTGTGCAAGTTACTCACATATATTTTTTTAATATCAAAATAATCATCATTCATTAATCGAGTTTTGATTATTTCAATTCTTCCATTTTTAGTCTGACATATATATATTAACAACTTTAACAATCAGGCTCTTAAGTGGATTTCTATGTATCAATTTCAATTGAGCAATTTAATATGTGATACTAATTAGTTTTTTAATATATTTTTACTAGAGAGGAAAGATGAATGAGTGCATCGCGAAACTCTGCTTTTAACAGTGTTGGGTGAGGCGGGCCAAAAATTGGTGGATGCAAAACCCCCAATTCATTTATTGGCACTATCGGATCCTCTGATTCTTCTTTTTTGATTTGGTCATTACTTGACTTGCAAGTTTTTTTAGAGTTGATCCGTACTTGAATTTGACATTAAAAGTTAATTCGAGGGTGTTAGCCATATTTTAAATTAACATCGCATGTAAAAGGATATTGTTAATTTCTCATAATTAATCAGAATTTGATGTTGAAGTTGAATGTTAATTCGAGGGCATTGAGTCTTATTTTAAATTAACGTTGTCTGTAGAAGAATTTTATTGGTCTCTCGGAGTTGACCTGAAGTTGATGTTGAATGGTAATTCAAAAACGACTAGCCTTGTTTCGAACAGAGCGTTGACTTTGTAAGAACTTTGTTGATTATTATCTTTAAAGGTTTGTTGTAGATGAACAATACTGATTATCGTTGAGAACTTTTGGATGAATATTGATTTGAGGGTTTAACACCTTGTTTCTCAAATTAAACGCCAATGTTGATGAAGAATGTCAATCGGAAGATTGACGCCGTAATCTCGAATCAAACACTGATGTGCTGATGAGAAATGCGAATCAGATGTTTTGCACAGTAATTTTGGATCAAACCGCATTCGTGTTGAAGAAGAACGCCTTTGAATCTTCAAAGATGCATGAAGTCCTGAATCTTCGAACTTGCTGCTTCTCTCCAAGTTCCGATGTTCTTATGAATGATTAAAATGAGACCTTATTTATATGTGTAGAATTCTTAAATTTATTTTTTTATAGACTCAAAGATATAATTTGAAAAATATTCTTGAAATAAGCCAAATTTAATAAATCTCAAGAATATATGAAAATATATGATTATCGAGCTTTTAAAGATTGAATTTGATGTCTTAAATTTTAGAGACCAATTAAATTTATTGAACTTTAGAGGTCTAATTGCATTACTAGGCTTTTAAATTTTTTTCATTTTTATTATAAAATTCAATGTTAAGGGATGGAAATGGATTCGATGAATTCAACCAATATACGCAACTTAATTAATATTGAAAAGACAATATAGGCAATCCTGTACTTTTTAGGGGGCATTTAATATAATTGTAAGGAATGGAAAGGGTATGGAATGAAAGTCATAGTTCTCATATAGCTGAACTATGGTTGATTCCTCAGTTTTTTGGAATCAAAATCATAGTAGAGTCATTCCAAACACACACTGTGACTTTGATTACCATTACTCACTCTCAAAAGTCATGAACCAAACACCCTCTAGTTCTCACTACTTGCAACTTGCAAGTGCAGTAACAATGCCCCTAGAAAATAAGGACAAAAAGGTCATTTAACATAGCCCACAAACCCATGAAAACCAGTTCCAAAACCGCGAGAAATGGTCCAAAGCCCATAGATACAAATAACAATACCACACCATCCAAAATCTAGCACTAGTAGTGTACTAGCCTTACTATATATACACGCACATTATTTCCTCATCTTAAACACACAAATCATCAAACACCTTATCTGCAGTACAAACAGATCTGAAAATCCATACCAAATCAAATTGCGAAAATGAGCGCAACAAAATGCTGCAAGGCCTGGGTAGTAGCGACGAGCGTTGGGGCTGTGGAGGCCCTCAAAGATCAGGGATTCTGCAGGTGGAATCACGCCTTCAGATCCATCCACCACAACGCCAGAAACACTCTAATCGCATCGGTTTCTCAGGCGAAGAACAAGCTTTCTTCCGCTCTTCGCGACGATCAATCTTTCTCTGCAATTGCACGGTCTTCCAATGGAAGATTGCAACAATCGGAGGAATCACTGAGGAAAATCATGTTCTTGAGCTCCTGGGCTCCCAATTGATCGATTCTCCAAACATCTGAGCCCAGAAGAATGTTCGGATTTATATTTTCTAGGTTTTAGAATGGCAGCCTTTGTAAATTTCAGGGAAATTATAGTATTTCCGAAGCGCCAATATTGGCGCGTGAGTGAGTGATAATTTATGCATATTCGTGGAAGTCTGTGTATATATGGCCAATTAGCATTCATATATTGGTTTTCTTTTTCTCCCTATAGTTTCCCGCAGCTGTGCTTTAATTTGCTGGTTTTTAAATTTTTAATTCCATAAATCAAATAAAGGCATCTTGTTGGCAAATTTATTTATTTAGTAAGATTTTGAAAATAAGTTATTAACATAGGGTGAGAAGTGAAACGTTTATAGAAATGAAGACAGTTGGTACTGATATTCCAGGTAACAAAGGAGATGATCTACAGATATTCTAAAGACATGTTTGGTTCGTAAGATAAAAGTATATATCCGTAAAAAAAATATGCATGTTTTTTACGGATAAATATTTTTATCTTACGAACCAAACATACCTTAAGAAAAGAAAAAATTAATCTGAGGCTAATAACTGCTATGTCAATGTTCATCTAGATTTTTGGACTCAATAATTAATCAAGACCACTTTAAAAAGAAAAAAGTGGATGTTAAGTTGATTGGTGACGTGGATTCTAACTTTGCTAATGATAGAGATAATCGGAAATCCACCACTTCTTATGTGTTCACCAATAGGGATGGCAAAATGATCCGCCCCGTAGCCGGCCCGCCCTGACCTGCTCCATTTGGGGTAGCCCCGCCCATCCTGAGAATGGGGCAGCCCGTCCCGCCCTGTGCATGGGGCAGGGCAGGCATGAGTTTTCATTTTTACTGCCCCGCCCCGCCCCATCTGCCCCAATTTATATATTAAATAAATATATAATATTTTATAATATATAAATACATTCTATATATAATATTTTATAACATATAAAATAAAATTAATACCCTACATTTATAATATATTAAATAAATTTAAAATTATATTATTTATTTATTTATTGTAACTCTAATGTAAAATTATTTTTAAATTATTTTTGTTGAATATATTTTGATAAATTTATTGCATTAATTTTATTTTAAAATAATTTTTTATTTGTCTAAAATATATATTATATTATATTTTGGTATAAAATTATATATAACATGGGGCAGGGCGGGACAGGC
This sequence comes from Prunella vulgaris, assembly GCA_026898435.1. NCBI lineage: Eukaryota > Viridiplantae > Streptophyta > Magnoliopsida > Lamiales > Lamiaceae > Prunella > Prunella vulgaris. The sequence goes on along the minus strand of JAPKLY010000158.1, from coordinate 447,380 downwards.
ATGGGGCGCAACGTTCTGCCCCGCAGTGGGGCATGGAGCAGGGCGGGGTGGCTGGGCAGAGGCGCGGGGCAAACATGGGTTCTTAGATACCCGCCCTGCCCTGCCCCATTGACATCCCTATTCACCTTGTGTGGTTCATGCATTAGTTGGAAATCTCAATTGCAAAATGTTGGTGCTTTGTCTACTACTTAATCTGAGTATATTGCAATAACTGAGGCTGCAAAAAGAGTCTATTTGGTTAAACGGCCTTATTTCTAAGATAGGTTTCCTTGAAGGTGAGGTGGTTGTATTTTCTGATAGTCAATCTGCTATCCAATTGTGTAAGAATCCTGTATTCCATGATAGAACTAAACACATTGATGTTAGATATCACTTTGTGCGTGATGTTGTTGAAAAAGACATTTTGAATCTTGAGAAAATTGCTTCTGAATTCAACCCTTCGGATATGGGGACTAAGTGTCTTTCTGTGGAGAAATTTTGGTCGTGCATGAGAACCTTGAACTTTGATTCTTTGGATTAGTTGTGTCTCTTGCTGCCTATGTTCTATGTGTTTTCTCCTGTTTATGTCTTGTGTGACTTAAGTGTTGTGTTTGTGTCACGTGTTCTTCATGTTGTGTTGAAGATGTGTTTTCGTTAATAATTTATCTTGTATTTGTTATTAATGTGTCGTACTAAACTTACTGCTTTATTTTGCAGGTGGGTTGTGTGTACGTGTGCGTTGTCTGTGCAGCTTGTGTGTTGTTGTACAGTGTGTGTTGGGTAATGATGAAAACCCGTTGGATTCCGGTATTGGTGGGAATGACCAAAAAGGTGGAGAATTGTTGGGCTTGGGCATTGGGCCCAAACGGGTTTTGGCCCATTCCTTGTTTAAGGCCCACTCTTCCATTCCAAACCCTAGGTTAATTTGGCAGCCCCCATATATAAGCCTCAAGCTGCTCCATCTCACAACTGATCGAGAAATCCTTTTGTAAGCGTGGTGTTGAGAAGCTTGGGGCTGTGGGTGAGCTACCTTGACCTTCGGGCCTTTGATCGTCGTTCCCCCTTCACCGGATTAGAGTCCACCTCAGGCGGGTGGCCTGAACCCAGGTCAAAGACCCGAAGGTCAAGGTAGCACACCCACAGCCCCAAGTTTCTCAACACCACACTCATGACACTCTTTCTCAAAGATCAGGGATTCTGCAGGTGGAATCACGCCTTCATATCCCTCCACCACGACGCCAGAAACACTCTGATCGCATCGATTTCTCAGGCGAAGACCAAACTTTCCTCCTCTCTTCGCGATGATCGATCTGCTCCTGCAATCGCACGATCTGCCGATGGAAGGTTACGACAAACAGAGGAATCACTTAGGCAAGTTATGTTCCTCATCTCCTGGGCTCCCAATTGATCAATCAATTTTCATCCCTTTCTATTTTTTTCCCCTTCAACTTTTTGGGGGCTTTTGATTCTGGTCATGATTGTAAATAGTAGAGCAGCATCCCCAAACATTTCTCAGATTCCAACATTGAGGTGTGTGGGAAAGATCATAGGTGTATACAGATGTGATGTTTTCAAGGTTGGGAGTATAAATATATGTTCAATAGCTTTCATGATTATCTCAAGTCAATCCAACATCGTACGATAAAATTCATTATCAAGCACAATTAAAAGATTAAAAAATAATTCATCTGAGTCCCACGTCATAACTAATATGTACCTTTTTAAAATAATTTAATATTAATAAAAAACCTTACATAACACCCACCCTCCGTCCATAATAAATGGTTCACGATAAAAATTATAATTATTATTATTCATTTTTATACACATCTATTCACGTTTACATATTACATTAAATATTTTTTTTAAAATAATACTAATACACTCACTTTTATGATATAATATTTATATTATACACACTTAATACATTAGAAAAATATTTATTTTGATTAATTGCCTAAACATGTATGATGATAAATCCGAAACGAAGAAAATAATATCTTTAATTTTTTTTAAATATAATAAAAATTATTATACTTAAATTAGACATCCCCTATTATTTATTTCTGAATTTAAAAAATTCTACGTGGCTTGATACAATGCTTTCTACGTATTTTTCTAAATTTTTCATAATTTTATATTTTTTAAAATAAAATATAAATAACCAAACAAACAAAGTACAATTCGTAGTCCAAAGCGACATAAAACAAACGATTCGCTTCCCAAAGTGGAATAAGACGAATAAATAAGTACTGAAAAAAATGAGCTAACAAAAGATATAACGTGCATAGAAAGTAAATTGAGACAAGTTAAAGTAAAAAATTCAAAGTTAATTCAAAAATACTTGGAAAATTTTCCAAGTGTAAGTAGTAGTGCTGGTTATAAAACCAACCAGCTGACTATCTTTGAAGACAAAAAGCTCCTTTTGGGCGAGCTATACAGAGCCCGGTAAGCTATTCCTACTTAAAAAAATAAACAAAGAAACTAAAGCAAAGAAAAAGCTATGTTAAGTCTCGGGAGCAGTGGGAGCATCGGGAGTAGGAGAAACGGAGGCATCAGTCTGAGTGACCTCTGGAGCAGCTGAGGTGGCGACCTCGGGGGAGAGAGTGGGCATATCAGTGATGTTCCCGATCAGACCACTAACATCCACCATGATGTTCCCATAAACCTCTTGCAATTGCTCCTGAGTTGGGGGAGTTCGCACTTCCTCCTTGGCGTTAACGACCGGGACCTCGAAAGTTTGGATAATGTTAAAACAGTCCCGGGCGGAGTCCAAGTTAATTCCATATCCGGCGAGGTCGCCTATGTTCAACTCCGTGCCCTCCGAAATCTTGGCCTTCGCCAAGCAGTCATCGAACTCCGACACCAGTTCATCATCCTTATTCATATGTGCCCACTGGAAAGCACGGATTACTTCGCCATAGCACAAGATGAAGCCGAGGTCCGTGGAGACTGTCTTGGAGAGCTCCAGCACCTCTGGTGAAATTGAAGCATCTGCCCGTCCCCGGAGCTCGGTGATCTCAAGAGCTTTGGCGGCGACCTCTTCCCCCAAATTGGAGCACTCCGCCAAGTTCCCTTTATTTTGTTCCCGGACGATTCCCACTTCGTCCTTCATCTTGGCGAGCTCCTCCCTCCCGGTGGCGAGCTCATGGCGAGCTGATTCAAGCTCAACCCTCTGACGGTTGAAATCAGCCTGAAGTTTTTCCAACTTCTTTAGAGCATTTTTCTCCGCCACTAGGGTGGCCTTCGCCTTCTCCTCCATTCCGACGAGCTCATCAACAGCCTTTTTGCACTCGTCCCCTAATCGAGCAATGAGAGATTTGGTGTCGTACTGAGCTTGGTCAACGGTGGTGATATCATCAGTCACCATGTGAGTTGCAGCCAGAGCTGCACAAACATGGTACATCGCCAACTTCGCCCGTTCCGCATGCTTCTGTTTCTCAATAAGAGCGAGCTCGAAAGCGGGGAGAAATTTGGGGGCTTCAGAGAAGATGCGGCGAGCTGGCCCAGGTGGAAGCTTTCTCACAGATCCAGAGTCTCCCCGATCACTCTGTTCAGTGTCCTCATCGCGTAAAGTGACTCGGGTTCACTTTTGAGTGAGAGCCTCCTCCTCGCTTACTCTTGATCCATCCCCGCGATGGAGAGTTCTTTTGGGTTGATGGGTTGGAGGTTGAGAACCTCGCTCGGATCCGGAGCCACCTCGCCCGGACTCCATCCTGGTCTTGGCGACCTGCTCCTTCGTGGGTTGGGGGCCGGAGCTTTCTTTTGTGTACCGGAGCCCCCAACTTTGTCAATAGTGGAAGGCATCCCAGCGAGCTCCACCTTCTTTGTCGCCTCCAAGGCGGCATCCGATGGAATCCCAGCACGATTTGGGTGAGGTCTACCCATCTTTAGTTGGCGAGCAAGGAAATGGTAAGCTTCGGGGACCTCGATAGGTAGGAAGACGACTACTGCACCTTCATCTGCACGATTAAAGCAAACTAAAGTCAGCATCCTGGCGAGCTTCATTGACAAATAGGCGAACTAAGAAGAGTTGAAAACCTTACGGCTCTGGCCCTTGAGCAGTGAGATGATGCGGCGAGGTCAAGACACCGGCAAGCCTCCGGCAATGGTGTTGGCACAAGTGTTTGACGTCCCGATCCTTCAACTCCTGTAAGCATCACACAGTCCGCACGAAGTCAAATCCAACGGACACATCAGGCTTGCCGCGGCTCGATTTGTGGTGCTTCGGACCTACAAAAGAGAAGATTAGATTAGTAAATCTAATTCAACTCACGCTCACCGAAATACGCCACCTACTGCTAGCTTCTCCGTATTCCTCAGGACATAAAATACGCCCTCCTCGCCCGGTATAACTGGTAGAAGCTCGCCAGTCCCCGCCAATAAAGACGAACTTCTCCTTCTAGTCACAAATTTTATTTGGAAGGCTCTCCAGAAATTTTTCTCCCGGGCGAGCATTTAGGTAATAATACCCTTTGCAGTCCTTGGCTTGCCGGGTCACGGTAAAGAGCTCGTTAATCTCGGCCATCGTTAATCGATTTTCATAACCCTCCAAGCCAAAGATTGTCAACATGCCCAGAAAACTGCTCCAAGCATTTGGTGTGAGCTGGGTGATGGCGAGGTTGGTGTCCATAAAAAATTGCCCAACGATTGGATGTAGGGGTAAGGTAAGCCCGGCTTCGAGAGTGTGAATGTTGATGGCGGTCAATCCGGTCGTAGGCATGTCAGCCCGCTCGTTCTTCTCCGGGGCATACAAGAACATATCGAGGGGAATTCAATATTTCTCACGGAGCTTGGGAAGCGAGTATTCATTGATCACTCTCTGAACCTCGTTCGCTTTGTAACCGGATTTGCCGTCTGCATCTCGGGTAGTTCGCCCGGGTAGAGGGAAGGTCGCCGCATGTCTCTCAACATACTCCGCCCCAGTCGAACTTGTGCACGATGTCGGAAGAGACTTAATGCTCAAGAAGCTGAGAAATTGATCAAGCGAATATACTCATGTGTAATCTCCACTTCCTCCTCATCATCTTCCTCAAGCTCGCCCTCTTGGTCACCAGACTCGGCGACCTCCTCTCGGGTCTCAGCAACCTCATTCCCGCTTGTGACCATTTCTTCCTGCGCGATCTCCGCCTCATTTCCCCAAACCTCGCGAAGGACTTCGTTGGAACCACCCTGAGAATTGGAAGCCCTATCTCCAGCATCAGTACGAACCTCGCTGGAATGTCGACTAGTGTCCGGGTGAGCTACTAAGCTCGCCCCAGAGCCCGACTCGATCAGGATATGAGTCATTTGGGGAATTGGGAGGTTCTCAACCATAGGTTGCTTTCCTGGGTTGCGGTTCGAAATTGTTCGACTTGAGGATTGGGTAGACATGATCAAATTAGTTAGGGCGAGGTCTTAATTATTATGTTTTGAAACCACCGGAGTTTATGATCTCAGTAGCCAAAAAATTCAAAAGGATGGCCGGAAAGTTTAAGGGTTCGCCGGAGATATCAAAAGTCACCGAAAATCCAAAAAAATGGGAAGGAACAAAGGAGAATCTGCAAAAGAAAGAAAAGAAAGAAGAAGAAATGGCGTTCTACCTTGAGAAATCCTGGAAAATCTGTTGAATGCAAGTAGGGGTGAGCATGGCTCGGTTCGATTACCGAACCGAACCTAATAGCCAAAACCAAAATAACCGAATTACTTAATATAAAAAACCGAAATCGAGCCATATATATGCAAAATCAAAAAAACCGAAACCGAAAATTTCGATTCGATTTCGATTTTATACCGAAATAACCGAAATATTTTTAAAATAATAAAATTTTAAAATTTAAAATATATAATATTAGTATATATTACTATTAGTATATATAATTATATAATATATAATATTATATATGCATAACCGAAATCTAATATATATCTAATCTAATTAAGTACTTTTTTATATATAAAATAAATATAATTATATCTAATCTCAAATATATATAATTATATATATATAATATTTTATTTCGGTTCGGTTTTTGGTATTATGGTATTTTTGCCATGAAAACCGAAACCGAATACCAAAAAATTGAAAATCTAAAACCAAAACCGAACCGAATACCAAATTAACCGAACCGAACTTCTATTTTGGTTCGGTTCAGTTCGGTTTTTTGGTTTTTCCCGAATAGTGCTCACCCCTAAATGCAAGGGTTATTAATCGTCGGAAAAGCTCTGAGAATTTGGAGATGTAAAAGTGAGAAATGAGTGTGATTTCTCATATTTATAGGCGCATGGGCGAGCTATAATTTACGGATAATCCGAGGACCTATATGCAAAAATTTGAAACTAGTGGCATGATGGGCGCGGGAAATAAGACCTAAAAAGGCGTGCACGACGCCTCGATCTTCGCACCACTTCAGCATGCCCACCGCCACAAGAAAGCTCGTCAAGATGCTCAGCACTATAACCAAGAAGAAGTTCGCCTACACTTGAGCTCACGACCACTGAGGCAAATCAGCTCACCCACACATTAGAAGCATCATGATGTGGACGAGTTGAGGGGCAAATGTTGATAGGCGAACTACTCGAGGACAACTATAAGATTAATTGATCAAGGCTGAGAAGCTCGCCGACTTGCCTAGGAGGCACGTCACCAGCTTTGACCAGGTCAACCTTGAGAAGCTCGCCCAGACACCCAAGGACGAGGGAAGCTCGCCTAGATGCCCTTTTGACCAAGTCAATGGGTGTCCGAAACCAATTGAGAGGAGCTCGCAAGAGAGTTCGCCCACCTATATGGAAGCTCGCCCAAGAGCTCGCCTAGATCCAAGAAGACCAAGCTGAAGTCCACCACCACACTACTCCGAAATGGTACAAGGCAATGAAGCTCGCATTGAAGCTTGCCCAAGCTCAGAGTAGGTACACTAGTTTTATAGATGTAAGTAGTGATGTAGTAGGACGAAGCAGTGTAAATGAAGCATAGTAGTGAGTAAGGACAAATGTCAAGGACACTTGTCAGCACCTAAAGCCAAGTAGGCTCACAAGGTGCCACCTCATTACATGCAAACATATAAGTAGGTCTCTTGCGTGCATTTTCTCTCTCTAAGTTTTATAATTCCAACTACACTTTCTCTCTCTAACTCTCACTCTTTCTCTCTCTACAAAACACTCAAGAACTCATATATCTTGTTTATTGTTTGGTGGATTTACAAGTTATTAACAGCCATTAATTCTTCCGATTAACAAAATCCATCATCATTTTGATTTAAGGTTAAGGATTTATATAAAGTTGTGAATCAATAAATCTAGATTTC
>JAPKLY010000158.1:397454-415118 GCA_026898435.1 Prunella vulgaris | reverse complement strand
TCGCGAGAAACAGAGGAATCGCTTAGGGAAGTCATGTTGTTGAGCTCCTGGGTTCCCCATTGACAACCGATTTCCCCCAACACTCTAATCCAAGAGTGTTTGTTTTTTTCTTTTCCTTTTCCGGTTATGGATGTAAATTTTAGAGCAGGTCAAGGTAGGTGTTGCAAATGCTACACACCCATACATATAGTATTTCTCTGTAGGAGAATTCAAACGTATAAAGCTGCACGTTTTAATGCGAATACATATTTGGCAAATTTTTTTATACTTATTTTAATTATGTTGGCTATAAAAAAGGATTCATATTTTTTTTATTAAAATTATAACTTTATTATTGTACTAAGGTCTAACTCTACACTCAAAACCCCCCCGAGACCACATTCAAAGATATAATTTTATAGATTCAAAGATATAATTTGAAAAATATTCTTGAAATAAGCCAAATTTGATAAATCTCAAGAATATATGAAAAGATTTGATTATCGAGCTTTTAAAGACCGAACTTGGTGTTTTTAACTTTATAGACCAATTAAATTTATTGGATTATTAGGCTTTTGAATTTTTTATATTTATTATAAAATGGAAGAATTTTATATTAGAGCTCAAATTTTAAGATGAGTCTCAATTTAAAATTTTACTTTTGAAGTGTCTCAAATTAAGATCTATATTTTGGTTTTTTCTCAATTTAAGATCTAATTTTAATATCTTTGTCTCAATTTAAGACCCGATCCATTTATCTTTACTTTTTTAAAGCTTCACTAACATAATATTTTTTTTGTATTTAATTAATATTTAGGTATAATATATCAAACTATAAATAAATAAATAAAGTTTTATGCAAGTACTAAATATATTTTAAATTTTATTTTTTCTGGTTGAACGATGAATTGAAAAAAAAAATTATGTCAAATATGAATATTAAATAAAAATTATAATTTTTTAATTTTATATTTTTAAATCATAATTTTAAATAAATAAAATTTTATGCAAGTATTAAACATACTTTAAAATTTATTTTTTCTGATTGAATGATGAATTAAAAAAAAGTTTCGCAAAATATGAATATTAAATAAAAATTATAATTTTTATATTTTATATTTTAAATCGTAATTCAAAATAAAATATTATTTTGTTTTAAGTTTCTTATACAAAATTAAATTGAAATAAAGATAAATGGATCGGGTCTTGAATTGAGACAAAAATATTAAAATTAGATCTTAAATTGAAACAAAAATTAAAATATAGATCTTAATTTAAGACACTTCAAAATTAAAATTTTAAATTAAAAATTATCTTTAAATTTGAGCCATAATATAAAATTCTTTTGTCAAGCAATGGAAATAGATTCGATGAATTCAACCAATGTACGCAACTTAATTACTCCCTCCGTTCCTGAGCAATTTGCAAGTGGGGATGGACACACAAATTAAGAAAAAAGTAGAATAAAATATAAAAAGTAGAGTTTTGAGGGTTAATTTGGTAAAATTTTATGTAAAAAGTAAAGAAGTTAGTTGAATTGAGTGTAAGGTGGGCCCAAAAAGTGAAAAAATAGAGACATTTTGTGTAAATATGTAGATATTGTGAGAGTGAAGTTTATAAAAAGGTTTCTATTTTTGGCTTTGCAAGTTCCTGTGGGACGTCTCGAAAAGAAAAACTTGCAAGTTTCTGTGGGACGGAGCGAGTAATATTGAAAAGACAATATATATAGGCAATCCTGCACTTCTCACTACTTGCAAGTGCAGTAACAATGCCCCTAGAAAATAAGGACAAAAAGGTCATTTAACATAGCCCACAAACCCATGAAAACCAGTTCCAAAACCGCGAGAAATGGTCCAAGACCACAGATACAAATTACAATACCACACCATCCAAACTCTAGCACTAGTAGTGCTCTAGCCTTGCTATATATATACGCACATTCTTTCCTCATCTTAAACACACAAATCATCAAACACCTTATCTGCATTACGCACAGATCTGAAAATCCATACCAAATCAAATTCGAAAATGAGCGCAACAAAGTGCTGCAAGGCCTGGGTAGTAGCGACGAGCGTTGGGGCTGTGGAGGCCCTCAAAGATCAGGGATTCTGCAGGTGGAATCACACCTTCAGATCCATCAACCACAACGCCAAAAACACTCTGATCGCATCGGTTTCTCAGGCGAAGAACAAGCTTTCTTCCGCTCTTCGCCACGATCAATCTGTCTCTGCAACTGCACGGTCTTCCAATGGAAGATTGCAACAATCGGAGGAATCACTGAGGAAAATCATGTTCTTGAGCTCCTGGGCTCCCAATTGATCGATTCTCCAAACATCTGAACCCAGAAGAATGTTTGGATTTTTTTTCTAGGTTTTAGAATGGCTGCCTTTGTAAATTTCAGGGAAAGTATAGTATTTCCGAAGCGCCAATATTGGCGCGTGAGTGAGTGATAATATATGCATATTCATGGAAGTCTGTGTGTATATATGGCCAATTAGCATTCATATATTGGTTTTCATTTTCTCCCTATAGTTTCCCGACTTATGCAGCTGTGCTTTAATTTGCTGGTTTTTAAAATTTTAATTCCATAAATCAAATAAAGGCCATCTTGTTCATTACCAACAAAATCAAATTTCCAAGTAAAAAAACAAGATGATCTACTGATATTCTAAGAAAAGAAAAAAATTAATCTGAGGCTAATAACTGCGATATCAATGTTCATTTAGAATTTTGAACTCAATAATTAATTAAGTCCACTTTAAAAAGAAAAGAGTGGAGTATAATTCGGATAAATTGTATTTTAGCTTGATCAAGCTACAATTTCCAGTAACCTCCTGTTTTTTGTTTTTCCAAAAGAGACGTCTTTGATAATTGAGTTAATTCTATATAAATACACAATCATTTCCTCAAACTTTCAATTTAATCCCGAACTTCACGATTATTATATTATACATATATTTTTTTCGGCCAGTAACTGATGACGTGTCTTGCCGGAGCGTGTGAAATATTGTCACTCTGGCGTACACGTGTGAAATATTTTTTTATATTTTTTTTTCACATCATATATCAAAACCTAAGGTTTTTGGACGATTTTGTTTATAGTTTTGAGTGTCGTTTCAAATCCCTCTTGAATATAGTGAAAAACATTTTCTTCCATGATATTTCTCATTCAAAAAATGTTATTTTAATATAAAATTTTGTTATTTTTTATATATATATAATATATGATGTGAAAAAAATATATATAAAAAAGTAATTTCACAAGTGTACGACAGTGTGACAACATTTCACGCGCTCCGGCAAAACACGTTATCAGTTGCTGGCCGAAAAAAAAAGTGTATCGAATTGAAACTCTTTAAAATATTGGAATTTTTTATAATAATCGTGAAGCTCGGGATTAAATTGAAAGTTGAGTAAAAGGTGGTATATTTTTATATAGAATTAACCCTTGATAATTTTTTATTGACAAAAACTTGTATACAAATTTTTACTGTATAAATATTCAGTTTTGAAAAATTCGCGGGTCTAAATCCGGTCGGGTCGGATTTGAGTATTTTTTTTCCAAAATTCGCGTAACTTGTAATTTCAGTTTTTTTTCGCTCCCAGGTATATTACAATTTGGGCAAATGCATGTTATTTTAAGGTAAAATGTGTGTTACAATTAGACTAAATGTTGTTTTCTACACATATTCATTTATTTTTGTAGAAGTAAATTTTTTCATTCAATGTAACACATATATATATTACATTGTATGTGTAACACATATTTGTTCTTAATAAAAATACATATTTTTTCCTATAATAACACATATATGCTCATATAATAACACAAATTGAGGAGCAATTGTATGTTATAATTAGAGTAAATGTGTATTACTGCAAATGTATGTTACAATTAGAGTAAATTTGTGTTACTGCAAATGTGTGTTATATTTAGAGTAAATGTGTGTTACAATTAGAGTAAATGTGTGTTACTACAAATGTATGTTACAATTAGAGTAAATGTGTGTTACAATTAGAGTAAATGTGTGTTATTGCAAAATCAGTATTACTGTATATACAAGCATTTATTTATCCTTAGAAAAATATATATTATATTTTATATAACATATATAAGGTATTAAATGATGTATTAGTACATGAACAACATATTATTAACATAAATCAACAAAGAGAATAAAAAATAAATTAAGTAACACATATTTATTCTTGCAAAAATATATATTTTCTATATAATTACTTGAAAATACAAAAAAATTATTTTTTTAAGAATTAGTAATTAACACAAATTTTGCCTAATTGTTACACGCATTTGCCCAAATTGTAACATACCTGAAAGCGAAAAAACTTGAAATTACAAGTTGCGTGAATTTTGAAAAAAAATATTCAAATTCAACCCAACACAATTTAAACCCGTAAATTTTTCAAAAATAAATATTTCTACGGTAGAAATTTTATATTACAGGTAACTAAAACAATTCCTTATTAAATAGAAGATGCGGAGCAAATTGAAGATCAAAAGACGGTCAATTCTGATAAGTATCGAAATGAGCATAATTTTTTTATTTTGGGCTCGAAGTCAGAATTTTTTTAAATGACCATAATTTTGGATTTGCATAACCATTTCTTTGTGTAAATTTCTCCTAAAATTAGGATAAATAGAAATAATATATAGACTTTATTTATGATCATAAATCCCATAAATTTATATTTTTATTAGTTATTTTAATTTTGTGTCTATTTCTCTTCGAAATTCACAAAAAATTTACATAAAAAAATGGAAAGAATATGTGGACATTAACTTTGATTTTGGCCATTGAATTTTTGTAAAGACACAGGAAATTTTTTCCCACATTTAATGAGTTGTTCACCTTTTTTTATTTTACCACCAAAAACTTTTTATTCACCATCCTTAATATTTTCAAACTAACCACTCTCATTTTATTTGTATTTCCATCCTCATTACATTTGTTCAAAACTTTTATTTGAACAAAATTGATTTGTTTTTTTTTTGTTCATTAATTTTTTCCGAATAAGTTATGCATGTTCATTCTTTTTTTTAACAATTATGTTTGACAAAATTTCGAACAAGTTGTGTTTGTTCAGTCTTTTTTTTCGAATACAATATCTTTGTTCATTTTTTTCCAAACAAACTGTGTTTATTCCACCAACTAGGTTTGAATAAAATATACGGAAAAATACAAAAAATAGCCTTCATTAGGCGAAAATAAACACTTTCTTCTATGGATGACGGTGGTTTATTTCCGGCAACATAGGTAGGTTTGTTCAATTTTAAGCATTCATGGCTTCTTCGGTTTAATCTGCGCTAGTGAGAACAAGAAAGGTGGTGGTTGGCGCTGCTTCAACAGCGAGTGTGAAGGCTTCGATTTCGGACAACAGATTTAAGGCGTGCTCACTGTGGTGGTTGCAAGCAGCGGCCTCTATCTCTCATCTTCCATTAATCCCGGCAATGGCTTGAGGTAGATTTTGGGCTTCGAAGAGCTTCAATGTTAGATGGTGGAGGCTTCGAACTCCAGCGACAGTAGGGCATCGATGGTGGCTATGGAGTAATGAAGCTTTGTGGAACTAGGCTATGACTATTTTCCGGCAATGACTTAAGGTGGATTTTGGGCTTCGAAGAGCTTTAATGGCAGATGGTGGAGTCTTTGATTTCCAACGACAGTCAGGGATGGATTTACATAGAGGCAAGGCATGGAAAATGCCCCGTCTCAATATTTTTATCATTATATTTTTAAGTATTATGTGTTTAATTATAAAAAATTAAATATATTAATTATTATGTACATACTTTTGTTTGTTGGACCTTTTATATTAGAATTTAATCAACAAATTTTCTAGATAACTTTTTATTTATAAATTCACAAAATCTCATATGAAATATTTCACAAAACTCGTTTCGTGCAATTAACACATTTTAATAACCCATTTTACAAACGGATTTAATATAAATATTGAATACCGCCTATTTTCTTTCAGTTTTTTCATCGATTTTAAAAAATTTCCTTGATTTGCGCAATCTTTTCTTTTCTCATACCAAACTCTCTGCTCATATTTTCTTTTCTCAGGCGATTTTCCATCCCATTACATCTGTTTTTTGTTATTTGATGATTCTTCGTCTTCTCACGCCATTATTTCAGTAAGTTACTTGTTTTTGTTAACCTAGCTTTCTATTTTTTGTTTGTAATTGTATTTTTTTTTATTATGTATGTAATTTTTTTTGGATATTTTTATTTTCTTCTTCGATTCTGGTACTGTTCATGCGTTTGTGTTTGTTTGGTTTGTATTTATTGTGCGATTTTGTTGGCTGTTGCTGCATTTGATTTGTATGTGTGAATATATTTTTGTGTTTCGTAGTGTAGATCAATATCTTTTAAGTGATTCGTAGTTTTCTTAAGATTTTTGTCTGTGTACTGCTCTGTTTGTAATACAGTAACATAAAAGTCATGATGTAGTATCATAAAATTCTGCATGTAGTAAAATAAAAGTCATGATGTAGTATATATGAATGTTTTTATTTTTTTGTTTATATAGTAAAATACATGTTCTATTCTTTTTTTTTTTTTGAGATATAGTAACACAAAACTGATCATGTAGTAACATTTATATGTGCATATAGTAACATAAAAGTCATTATGTAGTATCATAAAATTCTGCATGTAGTAACACTATTTTTTATGTATATTGTGTCATGATTTTTTATTTTTACAGTATTTCATTGTTATATTTGTAGTATTACAGGTTTATTTATTGTAGTAGATGACATTGTAGTACATGACATTTATTTATTTAGTAGTATTTTTTGTTTATATAGTAAAATACATGTTCTATACACTGTTTTTATTGTTTTTGAGATATAGTAACACAAAACTGATCATGTAGTAATATGGTTGTGTGTATATGAATGTTTTTATTTTTTTGTTTATATAGTAAAATACATGTTCTATTCTTTGTTTTTATTGTTTTTGAGATATAGTAACACAAAACTGATCATGTAGTAACATTTATATGTGCATATAGTAACATACATTTTCATAGAATAATATGGTTGTGTGTATACATGTTCTATAATTTGTTCTTTTTTGTAGTGATACAATGGATGATGATCCTCATTCAGCTCAGAAAGGGTCTTTTATGTTGTTGGAGGGTCGTGCCTCTAAAAGGTAGAGGAAGAATGATTCTAGGAAAGGTGGAGTTGTGAAGAGGAAGCTTTCTTCAATTGATGATGATCCAACCATACTATTTACTATTTATAGGGAGTTTTTACCACATGGGAAGCCAACTGGTCTTATTAAAGTTATAAAGAATCTGAATGAAAAGCAGAGGGAGGATGTTGAGAGTATAGGTTTTGGGGATTTGTTAAAGATTGATTTTACTAAGCTTTACAGTAACAAAGATGATGTGTTGGTTAGTAGAGAATTTTAATCATAGTAGCTGGATGCTGTCAGTTGGTAGATCCTGTATTTGTAAAAGAATTTTAATCATAGTAGAGAATTTTACTAAGCTTCATCGTTCATCTTGTATTTGTAAAAGAATTATTTCTCTTCATCCTATTGGTTTTGCAGTAACTCTGTAAAAGTGTTTGCATCACCACCTTCTATTACAATCATTTTTATTTTGATCGTGCATGCATTCTGTATAAATCATAAATTTCATCCATTGTTTGTGTCTTTATCCAGATCAATGATCCACTGAAGTCATTACATTCTTCTAAGGCATGATCTTCATTATATTCACCGTCTATTGCGCCTGATATATTTTAGATCACAGTAAAACAAAATATAAGGTAAGGAAAATATGTTGAACGTGTGTTTTTTGTATGTAGTAACATAATATACTTCTTATGGTAACACTATATACTAATACAGTATCAACCTTCGTTATGCATGCAGTAGTATAATAATCTCTTGTATTCAGTAGCATGAAATAAGTAATGTACTCCCTCCGTCCCGGAAGACATTGCGGAGTTTCCTTATTTGTTTGTCCCGTATAAAGTTTGCGGACCTTAAAATAGAAACTCTTTAATATACTTATTCCATTAATTAAATATAATAACAACTAATTATCCCCACTAATTAAACACACCCCACTACCTAACCCACCCTCCAATAATTGAACACACTACACCACCAAACCCTAACTCATCATCTTCATCGTCTCTCTCTCTCTCTCATTCTCTCTGGAATGTTCATTGAAACCCTAGCCTATCTATCTCTCTGGATCGAATCGACTCCCATCCACCAAACCCTAATTGAACGCACACCACCAGGCTCGTATATCTCTCTCCCTCTTCGTTAAAACCCTTCGACACCATCTCTCTGGATTCTGTCGAATCACCCCCATCTTTCTCTCAAATCGTCAATGGATTCAAAATCACCTCTTGGGAAACGAAAGTGGTTTGAGATGGTGTCGAAGTCTCTTCATCTTCATTCGCACTCTCCGGAAACAGAATCAATGGTAAGTGAGACACCCCCTACCATTTACCTCTGTATTTTGATTCAACCTCTCAGGGGTCTAAATCAATATGTGATTCACTTGTTACTGATGTTCATTCATGTCCTGAATTGGAATCAATGGTTAACGAGACACCCTCCATTGAGGTTTTCGATCTTGTGGAGTCGGAGTCAGTTACTGTTGATTTGGACCTCGAAAATGCAGTGGTTGTCGATTCGTATGATGATGATGATGATGGTGATTTAGTTATGTTGGAGGATTTAGTTAACAATGTTGATTATGTGGCTAATTCAATTTTGGAAATCCACCAAACAATAATCTAAGTTATATGTTTAGTTTGATATGGTTGAAATGTAGAGAGACAATAGAGAGAGAAAGTATAAAAATTTATCTCTTGTATTAATGGGTTGGAATCCTTTGAGCACAAATCTCATATTTAAATGTTTGCATCATGTGATGTGGCATTATTTAAACTTAAATAGTTTTTACTATCTATTATGCACTAATTACAAGAAATTTATCTAATTTGCTCTTTCTAAGAGTCTTGCTCGCAGACCACAGCTGAAATCCTACTGGATGCGGGGTGAGCTACTTGGCCTTTAGCTTGCTTGTACTTGACTTCTTGGCGCGGTGGAAAGTATGTGGCTTTGATAATATTTATCTCATTCTTGTTCGGTTCCAGTAGGTCATTTTGGTGGTTGATTTCTCTCTGAGTTGGATCCCACCTAATAGCCAACTCCTCTACGAGATGGATCCCTGTCGATGGGTAGTAAATTAGTAATGCTTAGGGCGAGTTGGTGATCGAGCTAAATGAAGAGCAACTTTACCTTAATTCTTTTGAATTATTTTTCTTAATCATGCTTACTTCATGTTGTCTGTCAACAAGTTAAGAACTTGAAATTTTCTAATATGGTAAATTACGAAAATTTAAAACACAAGACAAAAACTTAAAACCACAACCTTAAAATCAAACTTTACTCACAATTAAATACGAAAAAAAATTATTTCCCTATATTTTCAAGCAATTTCATTGCTACCTGGCTACCGGGCTTCTCACTTAAGTGAGTGATTTGAGTTCGATTTCTCCTGGAACGAATTAAGAGGTATTAATTTTTCCTATACAAAAAATATATTTTTTTATAAAATTAATATTAATTTTATGAACTATTTTATAATTTTCTCAATTTTATTTTAAGTTAAAACATCAATATCTTTATATTATCCATTAAATTAAATTACATAATTATCCCATGATACATCACTATCATAATTACTACCTCCGTCCCAAAACTACTTTCATACTTTTTTTATTTGGATGTCCCAACTCTTCTTTCACACACCTAAAAAGGAAACTTTTTACACTCACAAAAGTCAATAAAATACATTTTTCTTATTTTATTATTTAACTTTACACTCACATACTTACTTTTTTTTAATTCGCGTGCCCGGAACTACTATGAAAGTAGTTCCAGGACGGAGGGAGTATTATTTAATTCCAAATACGACATCCCACCCACGCGGCTGCGTACGGATTCCTATATAATCCAGGTTTATCAAAATCCAAACGGTGTGCTCAAATCATGATCAAAAAGACCAAAATCACCCCGACTCACACCAAGTCCCGGCAAAATTGAAGGCCAAGAAAAAGGACACAAGGGTCATTTAACACAAGTCACATCGCCGCACACCAAAAATGTAAAAACCAGATCCAAAACCACCGGAAACCTCCAAGCCCACAGACACCCCCCACTGCACACTTATTATATAAACACACACGCACATCCCTTCCTCATCCATTCACACAAATCAACAAACACCTCATCTGCAATATCAAAAATTCGAAATCCACTCTCAAATTCCGATTCCGGCGAAAATGAGCGCAACAAAGTGCTGCAAGGCCTGGGTAGTAGCGACGAGCGTTGGGGCTGTGGAGGCCCTCAAAGATCAGGGATTCTGCAGGTGGAATCACGCCTTCAGATCCATCCACCACGACTCCAGAAACACTCTGATCGCATCGGTTTCTCAGGCGAAGAACAAGCTTTCTTCAGCTCTTCGCGACGATCGATCTGCTCCTGCAATCGCGCGATCTGCCGATGGAAGGTTACGACAATCAGAGGAATCACTGAGGCAAGTTATGTTCCTCAGCTCCTGGGCTCCCAATTGATCAATCAATTTTCATCCCTTTCTATATTTTTCCCCTTCAACTTTTTGGGGGCTTTTGGTTCTGGTTATGGTTGTAAATAATAGAGCAGCTTCCCCAAACATTTCTCAGATTCCAATATTAAGGTGTGTGGGAAAGATCATAGGTGTATTCCATTATTAAGGTGTGTGGGAAAGATCATAGGTGTATACAGATGTAATGTTCCAAGGTTGGGAGTATCAATATATGCTCGATAGCTTTCCTAATTTCAAATAAATCCAACATCATATGATAAAATTCATTATCAAGCACAATTAAAAAATTAAAAAATAATTCATCTGAGTCCCACGTCATAACTAATGCGTACCTTTTTAAAATAATTTAATATTAATAAAAAACTTTACATATTCACGATAAAAATTACAATTACCCGAGCATAGAATTAAATAATAAAATAAAATAAAAAATGTACAGTGTGAATTTTTTTTTTTGGAAAGAATGGAGTATTATTTTTCATTTTTTATACACATATATTCATTTTTATATATTTAATTAAATATTTTTAAAAAAAAATAATACTTAATACACTCAAACAAAAGGTAATACTTAAATATTTCGGTGTAATGGACGTTCAAACAAAAACAATTTAATATCTCACTCAACCCAATCATGAACTTAATCAAATAAACGCAGCTCTCGTTTCTAGTCCACTCGAATAAAATGCATAACAAAAGAAGAACAATCAATTAAAGCACAAATAAACTACAATTTAAGAGTTCAATCACCCAACAAATTAAAAATCTAGCACATATACAATAAAATCACAAATTCTCACTCAATATCCATTACTCAAAGCATAAATAATTTAGCTCATGATTAATTTAAGCAAACTCATAACATTAAATGCAAAATAAAATAGAAACATGATAAAATCCTCAAAATAATTACAATAAACCATAAACTATTATAATCCCAACAATAATAAGAGAGTTTAAGGATAGAATTCACCTAGAATTTGTGACTACAATCTTGAATAAAACCAAAATCCTAAATAGCTTGCAAGAAATTAATAAAAATGAAGAACACCTACTAAAATATGAAAGTGTGTGTAATGAGCTGTGAAAAAAATCTCCAAAATCAGAGAGTGAAGTATCCAATCTGTAATGCGAATTGTTCCTCCCAATTTCTTACAGCTGCTTCCTCCTCCCAATGGGCCAAGAATCATTCCAAAAACATAGGCCCACTCCCTTTTTTATCCACGTGGCAGAAATCAACCAATAAAATCTGATTTTTTTGATGACGCGCTCGATCGAGTAAGTTTGCACGAGGGGCTTTTGATCGAGCACGATTTTGAAATCGCTGTGACAACTTTTCCTTTTAGAAGAGCTCGATCGAGCATGCTTGCGCGTTCAAGAGTTGGTCGAGCAACTCCCAAGAAATTTTTGCTACGTAAATTTCTTAAGGAAGCTCGATCAAGCAGGCTTGCTCGAGGAAGAATGACAATTCTTAAAAACGGAAAAACAACTCTTCCTTTCTCTCAGCAATTTTTCAAGAAAAACGTTTACCTCTCTTCTCAGCAACTCTTAAATTTTTCAACGCTTCTTCCTTTCTTCTTCAACGATGAGAAGCAGATTCCGGCGAAATTGGAGAGGCGGTGGAGGCTCTGAAAATCCGGCACGTACAGTGGCTTCCGGGCGTGAGCTTCTTGAAATTCCGGCGATTCTGCTTGAAGAACAGAGGTGTAGTTGGTGGCGTGGAAGAGGCTTTCCAGTTGTGGGCGTTCTTCGTCATCGTTTCCGGCAATGGTGGCGGCTAGAGAACAGGGGCACTTGTCGGCAATTGCTTCCGGCGTGGTTTGCAGCGACAGGGGTGGCTCTGGGCATGGCGAATTCGGGCTTGGGGAGGCTGCGAACGATGGTGGAGGTTGGGCTGCTGTTGGAGGCGATTCCGGTGAATGTGCTCGAAGAGCAGGGGACGGCTTCCGGTTGTGTAGCCTTCTCTTCCGGCGAACAAAGCTTAAATTCCGGTGGCTCTTAATAAATGATGGTTGCGAGATTTGAACTCCGGCAGAAAATGGACGAGGATGTTGCTGCTATGGTGGAAGTGTGATGCGACTGTGAGTTCCCAGCTTTGAAACAATGCTCTGTAAGAGATTGAAGAAGATGATAACATTGGTGTGGACTCAATCAAGCCACGTTTCCTCTCTCTTTGATTTGGTCAAAGGTGTGTGGGTCCCATTTGAGTAGATAACTCCTTGCTCAATATCCTGCATTCACGTGATCACAGCATCAAGACACAATTCATTTTTCAATTCAAATTAGCAAGTGGGCAAAAGTATTGGGCTTCTAATTTAATTACATGACTAAAAATATATTAAATGGGCTCAAATAAGCAATCTCACAAATTAATTCATCATCTCATCTATTTTCAATAAAATTGTAACAAAACAATATTTTTACAATTAAGCACAAATGATCAATTTAATGTACAAAAATGCAAGAAATCCTATCAAATTAAACAATTAATAAACAAGAATTTCAAGCAATTTTCGCACTAATCATTAGTGCTTGTTTGCAAACTCTACACTAAAAATAAAAGCGTTTATTTTTTAAAATAAAGCACTTAAAACATGTTTTCAACCATTATTTTAAGTGCTTATTAGTGCTTTTGGTCAAACAACAAATTTTAGCTTTTGACTTTTACTTAAGCACTTCTACACATTTCCCAATAAAATAATACTCAACATCTTTTTTAGAAGCACTCTTTTTGCAAACACATTTTTTTAATCATTTTTTAAAATAACTTAAGTTTAAAACACTCCTTATTTTTCATTTTGCTACTAAAATTACTTAATATCACTTTTTCATTTCTACTAGAGATTGCAAACATGCACTTAAGCACTTCTACACATTCCCCAATAAAATAATATTCAATACTCTTTTTAGAAACACTTATTTTGCAAACACATTTTTCTTAATCATTTTTCAAAATCACTTAAGTTTAAAACACTCCTTATTTTTCATTTTGCTACTAAAATTACTTAATATCATTTTTTCAATTTTACTAGAGATTGCAAACATGCACTTAATACATTAGAAAATATATTTATTTTGATTAATTGTCTAAACATGTATGATGATAAATCCGGAATGAAGAAAATAATATCTTTAATTTTATTAAAATATAATTATAAAATATCTAATATTATACTTAAATTAGACATCCCCTATTATTCATTCCTGAATTTATAAAATCACACGTGAGTTGATACAATACTTTGTACGCATCTTTATAATTTTATATCTTTTAAAATAAAATATAAATAACCGTTGTTGGTTATTTCTTTATCTATCTTCTTTTAAATAACAAATTTCTCCATCTACTTCATCACTCCATATTTCTAAATATATTTTTTTTCATCTTTGAAAAAAAAAATCTTTTTTATAGTTAAAGAAATAGTAACCAAAATATAATTTCAAATTAAATTATTTTTTTCAAAAATGAAAATTTTCAAAATTAAATCAATTTTTTTCAATAAAAAATTAATCAACATTTTCTTATGAATTAATTTTCAAAATATTTTTTGTTTTCACATCAAATCATTTATTTTCAAAAATTCATAAAAAATTAATGAACAAATTCGTTGGAATTATTTAATTTCATAAAATACTTATGAAAATAAAATGTTTACTCACATCCAAATCCAAACATCAATTATCTAAAATAAAAGGACCATAAATCTAGACCAAATAAATTCCACTCATTACTTAATCTAAAATTTAAATTATATATATTAAGAAAATCATTTATTTTCATAAATAAAAAAATAATTTGTAATTAAAAAATTATTTTTTAAAAAAAATAGTATCAATTTAAAGTTATTTAAAGTTTTAATGAGATATTACTAATTATTATACACACAAATTGCAAATTCAAAATCTATTTGTAATTGCATTACAAGCTTAATATATATATATATATATATATAGTTATGCTTTACTATTTTTAATTACTAAATAATTATTAAATACTTAATATATTTTTTTAGAATAATCATATTTAAAATTTAAAAAAATTTACAATAAGTATTTATAAATACAATTATATAATCTTCAATATTTTATAAAAAATGTAATTTAAAATTAACATATAGTTTTTTTTAATCCCACATTCGGGGTTATGTACTAGTTATATCTAATGCATAAACTCTTTAGTACTGCAATCTTTTCTTATATGTAATAGAACCTCTAGACTACAAATATTTTTAGTTTGTTATTTGTTCTCATAGGTAATAGAAACTTAGATAACAAATATTTTTTAATTTGTTATTTGTAATTTACATATCCGTTATATGGTAAAAAAAATATTTTTTCTCATAATTTTACTCTTTGTAATTTCTTCTTATCTATCTATTTTCTAATATTTTAAAATAAATTTAATTTAATTTTATATTTTAGATACTTGATTGAATTTATTATGGTATTAGTTATTTAATTTATACCAGACTTTTACAAAAATATAATGGGTAAAGTGTGTAGGATTGAGATTGTGAGATAGAGATTTTGAGAGTGGAAATTTAAAAGAATATTTTCCTTTGAGAATATGCAAAATTTTGGGGGGCAAACTAAAAAAGAACAGATGTAAAAAAATTTGTGGGACGGAGGTAGTATTACTTACTTTATTATATTCCCTCTATAAAATTTTTTTTTATCATTTTGATTCCATTTTTTTTTATCCATTTTAGAAACTATTATTTAACTTTAAATTTTTACAACTTTTTTAATTATTTTTTTACTATTTTTATCACATTATTTATATTATAATTATTATTTTAATACTTGATCTAATTCGTATGCTAAAAAAACAATGGGATGGAGGAGTAACTTCTATACCGTACATTCTAATACTTGGAACTGTAACTGTTGTAACCCTAGGTATTCACGGTGATCATCCAACCGCTGCAACCCTTTGGCTCCACCCTATTCAACGACTGACCCAAGTGCAACGATCCCGTCCGCCACCTTCGGCTGCCAACGTGCCCTCTTGGGTTTACTCGCAAGTCGCTGCTTCCCAATCTGTTTTCATCTTCAAGCTCCTCAAGAACAGTGTTGTTGCTATTCTTATTTGCATTTTCGCTAGAGGTATGTCACTTTTGGATGAATTCACTCGTCAATTTCTTCTTCTTTGTCATCTTGGCTGTCGTGTCTTTCTTGATTTCGTAATTTGTGCCTCTTTTTTCGCATTCATTTCCCCAAGCACAAATGCATACCACCTACTCGATGAAATTCCTCACTTATGTGCCCAATTTTCAAAGCTCTGTTTCAAGAAAGAGCAAATTTTTTGCTCATTAGTGAGTTATTTATGTTTATGTTTATGTTTAATAATTATAGTTTGGTGATTTTGAAATAGGTGGAGCTACCGTAGGTGTCATTAGCGGAGCACTGAAGGTGCAAACCACAAAAACTGGTATTCTCAGAGCAATAGTTGAAACTCATTTTGCAGGTATGTTGATGAAAATTTACTGGTGGAGCTTCTATATCCTTGGTATACTGATAAACTGTTATACTTGCATTTTTGTTTGTATTTCTGATGTTTGTTGTTATTTCAGTAATTATGGGGCCACTATGGCAAACATTTGTGTCCTCCTTGGAAGTATTTTTTCTATCATAATAGACAAAATGACACACGCTCCACATTATTCTAATTTGTCTTCCCAAATCACCCGATACTCTCTTAATTTGCTCCTATTGGTGCATCAGAAATGGTAGTTCCTCCTCCAGTAAGGCCAGAAAGAGTGACAAAGTATCTTAAGCCATATATCCTAAGGATGCACTTTAGCAATAAGTTTGTAAGCACACAAGTTGTCCACACACCAACTGCAACAGTTGCAGCAGCTGCTAGCACACAGGAAAAAGCTCTGAGGTTGAGCATGGAGAAAACCAGAGAGAACACTAGGGACGTTGCTGCTGCTGGGAAAATCGGTAAGATACTCGCAGAACGGCTGCTGCTTAAAAATATACCGGCTGTTTCAGTATTCTACAAGAGAGATCAGAGATATCACGGTAAGGTGAAAGCAGTAATTGATTCACTGAGAGATGCAGGGGTGAAGCTGATATAAATATTGTATTAGTGTCTGTTGGGTCTTGCATCTTATTCTGCTGCTTCAAGAAATCGTAGAAACGACATTCTGTGATTTGGTCAACGTCTTGATTTTTGTTCAGGACTTGCATTTAATTTCGGATGGTCCTTCGTTGTTGAATTGTTTGTTCGTTGTGTTCTTGTGGTGCTGTGAGAGCACAAGTATATTGATAACTGAATGTTGCTCTTTGCATGGTTGATAAATTGATTGATCCAGCTTATGATTAGGACAGGCCTTCGTGCTTCAGATGTATGGTGTGTTCTGAAATTTTTTATAGGATGTCTGTTGTGTTTGACTTGAAAGATTTTATCATGAAATTGAAATTTGTAGTATGAAATTCTTTGGTAGTTTGGTTTAATATGATCTCATCCATCATTTTTATCTTTTAAAGTTGCAAAGTCATAACTATTAAGTGATGGTATTTAAATTCTTTACGAGAAAAAGATTATTTGAGATCTTGGTAAGTCACACACCCAACATAATGTTAGAATTTTAACTACAGTTGTGGAGAAATTGAAAGAAATAAAAAAGTGAAATAATATAAATTTGAATACCCAGTTAAGAAATTTACTAATTTTTTTGGTAACGAGATTACAATGAATTGTGTGGGTATTTATAAAAAACTCAGGTCAAAACCCTAATCGTAGTTGGATCACCGAGTTGCTGGGATGCGAAGCAATCGATCAGGTTCCATAACCCAACAATCTTCTCCCTGAAGATTGACTACAATGTTACTTGTCTTCTTCATCTTATCAATATTTCTCACTTTATTTTCGAAAAGTTATTTTTTGATGGAAAAAAAATAAAAGAATAATTCAACACATGTAAAATATTAAATACAAATTTTTTATTTTTGTAATTATTCAAATGCATGATATGGACTTAAATTTTAAGTTTTACTTAATGCATCTATATACGGTTGTTGATAGAATTT